>QMIH01001800.1:59971-88056 GCA_003987875.1 Clarias batrachus | reverse complement strand
CAGCCAACTTTGAAAACTGCTCGTGTTCCTTTACGTGACGAATCTTCAAATGTCTGATGAGGTTCGTGGTGTTAAAATGCTTTTTCCCGCCTTGTGGAATTGGCTTGTTACCTGTTACACAGACCGGGGAAGCCATTTTAACAGCACGCAAAAAAAATTGCTTCGTCTCATCTGATCGGCTTTTCTATATCGGCCATTATCGAGACCGCCGATCAAACGTCCCAAAGCCATTATCGGCCGATTATGATCGGCGGCCGATCAATCGGAGCACCCCTAATGTAAAGTAAATAAAAGGAGTTCTTTTTTAAAGATAGGAGACTCATGCATACGCTTGGTTCTGTAAAATTTGTAATTCTTTACGAAGAAGTAAATGTGCGTGTTAACGGACTCTGATGTAGTGGAGTCACAATACCACAATAACATTTTGTTTTTATTTTCTAATATCGTCAGGAATTTCAATCCCTTTTTGATATCGTCTCTCTGAGGCAGATACGTTAGAGGGTTAGAAATGTTCTGGAGATGAGTGTGTGTAATAGCAGATTCTCTGTTAGTGTGTGAGATAGCGTACATGGAAAACATTCTGATGAGGCGGATAAGGTGTTATCTACGACTAGGTTACGTCAGACGGTCAGGTATTTTTCTAAATTAAGCCGCATCTTCGATATGAGGAATGAAGTCTGATACAGTGTGAATGATGGAATTAGTCGAGTTTTATTTCTGTATGATTATAGGTAAACAACTTTTTTTTTTCTTCTTTTTTTTTTTTGAGATGACGTCTATGTTGACTGCAGTTTTTCCGATTACTCTATTTATTTATTAAGTCAGTTAGGTATACTAGAGAGTGTTTTCTGGGTGATGATTAGTTCTTGTCAGTAATCCCTTTCCTCTTTTTATTTAGATGTGGTATTTTGTATTTGTGTTGTAACACTAAGCTCTAAGACATTTTGATCACAGGAGCACTTTAATCAGTCAGTCAGTCTCTGCTGCTTGGATTTGTTCCCTTGCAGGATGTAGAAGTGGTGGTGTGGTGTGGTGGCGAGTGTAAGGCAGGGGTGCGAGTATCGTGGAGTATGAGGCGGAGTTTGAAAAGGAAGTGGGGTCCAGCAGTCGCACGCTCCGGCATGTTCTCTCTCGCTCTCGCTGAAAGAAACTGGGTCACTGGGTCGTGCCGTGCCACATACAAATCCCTTTCTCTCATAGGACAGATTTATCCGGTGTGCAGAGTGAAGGGTGCTCGTAATGATGGTACAGAAAACACGACATTGGTTTGTAGAGTTGATTGGGATGCAACACAAAGTTGAAAGAGGTTTTTTTTTTTTTTCATAAAGTTTGTGGTGCAAAGAGAGCACATTTATTAACATCTGACTTTGTGTTTGCAGTTTTTTATTCATTCATTCATTTATTTATTCATCTTTGTGCCTGGTCTTAGAGATGAGTGGAAAGATGAGATCAGTTCAGTTACGTATCAGGATTGTCTTGTCTGGAAATTCATTTATCGCTCCTGTCAGAATAATAACAGCCCACAACATGAGGCTTGTGGAAAGTGTATTACATTTGTGGGATTRTTACATTAAAAGCTGCAAGTTTGCATTACATTTGTTGTTTTATTACAACGGTTTGTGGGCTGTTATTATGTTGGCTGACGAAGTAGGAAGTTATAATAATTTTGAAAGCGGAAGATGTTGACCTTCCCACAAACGTAACGGATAACGGCAACTACAATACCAACTGTGACTGGCGTTTGTGTGAATGTGTTACTACCTGTGTGGGATTATTGCATTGATTGCTGCAGGTTTGTATTGTGTTTGGTGGTTCAGGGGCCATGCTGAGTTTTAAATCAATTTTAAAAAAACGTTCACCACACCTCTATAATCCTTCATGTAGCACAATTCATATTATTCACACTTTAGCCGGCGGCACAGCATCCCGTGTGGCAGGAGAGAATTATTTCCTAAACTTGTTTTTAAAAAATGATCATAATGGCAAATGAGACTCCGAAGGTACGGGCCGCTCGTCCACAGTTTAAATCAAATGTAACTGAAGGAAYCTTGTGGCTTTCATAATTTAATAGCTTCAGCTTTACCCACTCARTGTGATGTCAAGCAGCACGGGTAAAGTTAACAGTCAATGACGAGCGCTAGACACGAGATTCCTTTGCCGTTCAGATAAAGCAAAGCTGCGATATATTGAAGGAACAAATAGGTTTAAAGAGGAAGTGAAAATAACGTAACGTTTACGTTACAGCATTTGGCCGACGCCCTTATCCAGAGCGACATTTGTTCTATTCGCACGGGATTAGTCTTTACCCGGGGACCTGATGTAATTTGTACTAATTGCGGATGTTGTCTGTGATCTTAATCCCATGTGAATCGGCCGTGTCTGCAATTTGTAAAATAAACCCCCCCCCCCCCCCCCCCTTACAGATGACCAACCGTATTTCCCTGAACATCGAGGCCCTGTGATAATATTTAGTCTCGAGCGAATCAGCATGTCTGTGATTTTGTATCTCATTTTTGTTTCCTGTGCTCCTTTTTATCCATCTAATGGAGGCGGCGTTGCAGTGAAGTGTTTTGTGTACCGGGTCATGTAGCTGTACACCGTACAACCACACAATGTGCAGAAAGAGAAAAATAGGGCTGTGTTTGTATAAAATGCAATATTATTTGTAATCTAAACGTAACACATGATGTATGTAATATAACGTAAATGTAATATTTATTTGTATTAAAGTATCATATGCGGGAGATGCGTCTTTAAATTCGAGTAAAATCGCAGGCTTTGCTTATCCCGTGTCAATGCGTCCCACGAAACTCAGAGGTGGGGGAGGGGTCATTTTTAAGTCACACAAGGTTCCCGGATAATAATCGTCACGTGCGAATACGACATTCAATTTTATTCGTAATTTTTTCATACATCCGAGTAGTTAGAGGGAGTAAAAGGTTTCAACGGTGGTGACTTGGTGGTCCTGGGGTTTGAACCTGTGACCTTCCGATTGCTAGTCCAATGCCTTAACTCATGTTTGTCCCCTAAATTGAAACTTTTTTCTACGCAATAGAAAATAAAACTTGTCATTTTGTAATCAGGATGTTTTATAAAAGTGCGATACTTACAGAATCGTAATGACGCAAAATTTTAATAACAGAACAAACCATAAGTGAGAACAAAATGTCACACACAATCCGAATACAGATGTTGATCTTTCCAGCAGTGAGCAGATGCACCTGTAGAGAGCGTAAACACACACGGTACACACCYTGCTTTCTCTTGGTTTTGTTTTTTTGTTGTCAAGTTTTCAGTCATTTTTTCTGCTTTCTGTTTCTCTCCGTCTCTGCAGGATAAACATCATGATGCTGCACATGAAATTATCGAAACCATCCGGTAGGTATCATTTCATATCCTGCACAGACGGAACAGGTGACTGAGATGCAGCTTGCTTGTGTGTGTGTGTGTGTGTGTGTGTGTGTGTGTGTGAGACTAATTCTCGTTTGTGTCTGTGATGACTAGCTGGGTGTGTGAGGAGATCCCGGACCTTAAACTGGCGATGGAGAACTACGTGCTCATTGACTACGACACGAAAAGGTATTGCTTTATTCGTGTTATTACATGACGTTGGGCATACAGTGTACGATTTGTTTATTTATGTGTGTGAAATGCAGTGTGCGAAAGAGTAAATCAAATCGGTGAGCTTGTGTGAGACGGTTTTATGTAATGTGATTAATGTCATATAAACATTAGGAACCTAGCTTAAACGCTGAGTTAGTAGCAGTGTTGCTCGGTGTAACCGTCATGAGATGACGCACAGGGAGTGGCCGGCTCGAGTGTGAGTCCAGTGGTGAGCTAGGCTGTCATCGAGAGGAAGAGAGAAAAAAATCCACAAAAGAAGGAAGTGGACGAGTCGCTAATCAAAAAGCTTCCTCTGTTTGTCTTGATGGTTTTCGTCCTCTGCGTTTCTTTTAAAGTTCCCGCACATACAATTCATATTTCACTCCGAGGTGAGTGGTGAGGTCTTTTTAATGTCATGCCGTTAAAAACATCTCTGCTCATGCAAAGCTCAAAAACTATGTGAGGACACGAGCCATAATTAGGTATAAAATAAAAAGAGACACACACAAGGATTTATTTGTCTGTCCTGATGATGATGATGATGATGATGATGAGGTGGACCTGATGCGTCATGTTTTCCAACATCTCCTTTCACACCCCGGTGGGATCACCAGCAGCACAGCGCTCGTCCTACACCGGGCTGCTTAATAACAAGACGAAGGAAATTATAGAGCAAAAGGTGACCGCCTGATGAACAGGTGTGATGATCGCCACACACACAGCTGTAACAGTGTGACGTCTGCAGGGGTGTAACGACACACGCGTGACAGTCCTGACATGATTTATTCGCAATTTCATGAGTGTGATCTTAAATGTTTTTAATGAAGAGTCTGTAGTAGCTGTGGATTATATGCTGTGGTTACAGATGTGTAGTTTAGACGTTTTTTGAGATAATTTTAGTAAAGATCTTGGAATAATATTGAAGGTTTCATGTAACGTTGTAGCTGGTTGGTTGGTTAATTCTGGGAGCCGTGTTCATCCAGTAAAATGTGGATTCTGCTAGTAGCAGCGAAGATTGAACAAGGATCAGAGGAAATTAGTAATCACTGGCAGTCACGGTTGAGTGTATGGCCCTGCATGGTGAATCAGCTTTGTGGTGTGATTTTCACCTCCATATTGAATTATTCAGTGTGTGAACAGGTTCTCGCATTATACTGTGTATGCCCAGATTAAATCATGTAAAAAAAATGTTAATAAAAAAAAAAAAAAACCTCTATTGTGATTTTTGTACATTTACAACCAAACATTTATTTCATAGACATTAACAAAGTTTCATTAAATGTAACCTTCAAATAAATTTTATTCTGTCGCGATTTTGAGGATTCTTGCAATCGTGAAATGAAATAAAGTGACTGAAATAAGTCTTTGTTTTTTTTTGTGTATTTCTGTAGTTTTGAGAGTATGCAGAGACTGTGTGACAAGTACAACAGAGCTATTGACAGCATCCACCAGCTGGTGAGTTGACTCAGGTGTACACGTGACCGAATAAATATTCTGTCCTGACAGCTTGTGTTCTGACGCGATGCATCTGATAATACTGATCTGATCATCGTTCCGTCTCTCAGCCCTCGGTCCGAACAGTCTTTCCCTAGCAAGCAACAGCTCTAGTCTAGGGTCTCTTCTCATAAACACACACACACACACACACACACACACACACACACATACACATACACACGCAGCTTTTCCTTTATCATTTCCAGAGCTGTGCGATTTAATCGATTTCACAGTTTGATCAATCTTTTGTTGGTCAGTTTTCAATTCACACTTTTTCAATTATTTAGTCAAACATTAAATGATCTAAAATTGAGAAATCCCTCAAAGATTCGCCGCAGATTTTGCAGATAATAGAAATCAATTGCATCTTCAGCAAACACTAGCGTTTTGTAAGAGTATTGCTGCGTCGTCTTTTGAGTTTGTGTGTTGTTGGTGCAATACCGCCACCTACTGGACTGGAGTGTGGAGCGAACGATTGGCAAGAAATAAATATTAACAGTTTGTCCAAGGCATGAGATTTAAACAAACAACACAAGTTACCCTGCGTTCCCATGCGAAGTAACATTTTCCTAAGAAAATAACAGAAATTTAGCCGCTTGAAATAAATCAGCCAGCAACCTTTAGAGCTATTGAACGTAAACGCATCGGAAATCGCAACGAATCAGATCGACCGGAATCATCACTGATTCACAGCGCTAATCGTCAAGTCAACACTGTGTGAAGAAGCTCATCAGTGGTCGTGTGAATTGTCATAGCTTTGTGTGTTTATGGTCGCAGTGGAAAGGTACAACTCAGCCGATGAAACTGAATAAAAGGCCTTCGAACGGCCTGCTCCGGCACATCCTGCAGCAGGTCTACAATCACTCCGTAACGGACCCGGAGAAGCTAAACAACTATGAGCCCTTCTCTCCGGAGGTGTACGGAGAGACGTCATTCGACCTGGTGGCTCAGATCATTGATGAGATTGAGATGATGGAGGAGGACACTTTTGTGGACCTGGGCAGCGGTGAGTTAGTTTCATGCTAAACTATAAGCTAGACTGTGCAGGGTGATTTAGTTTAAAACTAATACTGAGTACTGATGAAGAGATGGAATTAATACTGTAAAACAGTCTGATCCTGTGTTTGAGAGATCGCTGCTCTGAATCCTGATGCGGCTTTAGAGAGCAAAACTGCTCATGCTTTCTTATAAAACCTTCCAACTGTCAGGTTAAATATTTAATACTGTATAGTAGTGTTAAGTTAAAGTTCAGGTACTAATCATAAACAATAGTAAATAAAATCAATGCTACCCCTACTACTACTACTGCTACTACTACTAATAATAATAATAAAAATAAGGCTTTTTTTTTTTTTTTGTATTTGCCTGAAAAAAATATTTCTGGCAGGTTATAAAATTCTAGGCCAGTTTTATTTAAAAAAAAWTTTTTTTAAGTGTGCATTTTATGATTAAGCTATAATGTAAACTATCATTTTTAGTACTGATAATATTTGACCTGCCTTTCGTTGTTTTTAATTCTGAGTGCACAGAATTATCTGGCGACCTAAGCTCGATTTCAGTGTTATCTGGCAACCTCTGATGAGCACTGACCGTTGACAGGAGAGCCTGAGTGAACAATCACGAAAATACAAATTGCGTGCGCAACAAAGAGTCTGAGCCTGTGGACATATCAGACATCAAATCTAAAACTCTCGCACTGCGATGCCTCAAATAAATTAATCCACGGTTCAGACACATGCCGACCGAGATGAGGGATCAACTACAGCTACAGCYGGTCATCACTAGCGTTTAGCCAGGGACAAAYGAACATGCAAGACTCATAACGATGCGAGAAATGATTGTGAAAATGAACGTCGCACGATAATCGTTTAATCTTGTTTTTAAAAACGTTGGAAGCCAAAAACAAAATTCMATTCACTGAAAGTCGATTAATCGCACAGCCCTAGCATGTTTGTCGAACACACATTCATGTGTATGGTCAGTTTATATATTTATGTATTTAGAATAAACAGCCCTAATTTATATCACGCTGCTCACGAGGTGTCTTCTGTGTATGTAARCTGGAATTCAGGAGCAATAATAACCATGATTTTGGTTTCACTCGACATTTTGTGTGACTCCCTGGCATTCCAGCGTAAATAATACACAGCATGGCGAGTCCATATTTATGCTCTTCTCAGCTGGTGTAAACATGAAGGTGGGCAGCGATCGGCTCTAGTGATGTCACTTTTAAAACCAAACATTCCTGAGATTTTGTTATTTGGGGGGAAAATGTGCACAGTTTGAATAATTTTTTCAATTTAGTTTAAATTTTATATTCTTTCCTGAGGTAGAAACGTASRGCATGATGTGTTAAAGAGTGAAGTACAGCATTAGGAACAGTTTTCCCTGGAAAGTCTGTCTGACTGACTGWCTGTATTGCAGGTGTTGGCCAGGTGGTCCTGCAGGTCGCTGCAGCTACTAACTGTAAGCACTACTACGGTGTGGAGAAGGCCGAGATCCCAGCGACGTACGCAGAGGTACAGAGCACTGTGTGTTTAAAACTTCATTTTGTTTGTGTAAATTTGGAGGATAAAGGCAGAGTTAGATTGACTGTTTATACATTCACCGGCCACTTTATAAAGAAAACCTGCTTATTCAGGCAGTCATCCAGTCGGCACATGGAGTATCAGAATGGGGAGCTTTACAGAATAATTTTAAAAAAGGATATAACTCCTTTTTAATAATGTAAGCAGTTGTAAATGTAAAGGAAACGTAAATGATAACTGTTAAGATCCGTCCCTGATGAGCAAGACGAGGGCGGAGGTGGTTAAGGAAAAACTTCCTGAGATGACAATAAGAAGAAACCTTGAAAAGAAATGCACTCGGCAGGGACCTCATCATCAATTAATTGATATCAGATCAGTGGGACCATAAAACAAGTCCAAGACCGTCTTTATGGTCATCAAGTGGACAAAATGTCCTCAGGAGCCTCCGTGTGACGAGAAATACAGCCAGAAACAGGAGGGGGCGGAAGGGGTCAAGATTTTTGGCAACTCTGGAGCGAACTGTTGGTCTCAAGTTCAAGCAGGACTATGACAGTCTGACAAAAAGGGGGCGGAGCCAGAAATGTGTTTTCTGTGAACCCTGCCTGCCGTTTATCGACAGTTGTGGTGGAGGTGGTAGGGTAGTAATGGTGCACATTTTTGGCATTGACACATTACCAAATGTAACATACTCTTTGTTGCCTAACCTCATTTTTTAATGAATTTATTTTTTTTACTTGCAGGCAATGGACCGAGAATTCAAGAGGTGGATGAAGTGGTACGGGAAAAAGCATGGAGAGTATACAGTAAGTTGGCGTCAGGCTTCAGGAAATGAGTTACACTTCTGCGACCGTGTGCTTGTCAACATATCCGGGCAGCATATGCATATGCTCGGTGTTCACACTTGCACATTTAGCATGCATGGGGGGTAGTGTTGCATGAACCAAACCACAACTCTAAAAAAAACCAAAACATATACATGTATATATATAACAAGGGCACAACTTTGTAGGCGTAAAAAAAAAAAAAAAACATCGATAAGTATTAATTATAAAAGAATTTTCCATGTGTTTTGAGGTATACAGGCCGTATATTTATTTATATATATATATATCTATATATAAAAACCGTATCAAGCAGTTCATGTATAACGAAGAACTTAAATTTAGAGATGTTATTAAAACAGTTAACGTTTAAAGCACCTGAGATTGTGCCACCAAAAACCGTTCACCACGGCTGAAAGGTTGTGCAGTCCTGAAATGATGGTGCGCGGTATCAGGGCAGGTAGTAGCAGATCCTTAACCTGCTGTAAGTTGCAATGTGGGGCGTCCAGTTGTTTGTCCAGCGCATCCCATGGATGTCAAAGATGCTCAAATAATATGTAGCAAGCTACTGTATATGTTTTGTTAACACTGAGAAAGAGACTGAGATGAAGTGAGTGTAGTAACATAAACAAAGTAACATGAATGATGTCCATGAAACAAAGTAGTTCCTGTTGCACTTGGTGATTAATTAAAATCCTTAGTTATAGAAGAAATTACACTCTTTTGTCCTCTGTCCCTACTGGATGTGACGTGTTCTCTTACCACCGTGCACAACCAAGAATAGTCTGAGTTTTTATTTCATTTCAATTCAATTCTATTAAAGTATCTGACCTTAAGCGACGTAAGTGTATGCCAGGTTCCAATGAATTGCATCAGTAGGTTATTTTTAAGTGCCCGTAACACTAACCTGTAAACTTGAAACCGTTATCTTGGGTCCGTCTGCGAGTTCTGCCCTCCACAGGTACTCGTTCTTGTCATGTAAACTCCTCTGCTCTGCTCTTGCTCTGCAGTTTCTCTCATTATTCGTCCTATCATGACTTGAATTTCATTTTTTCCCCCTGTCTCTCTCTTTTGAGATTTTTTTTCCCAGGGTTCACTGGCAGGTTTCTTTAGCAGCACTCCGTTTTAACAAAATCACAAGCTTGTCGTACACAGTCTGAGACAGAGAGGGTCTAGTCCATTGTGAGTCAGATCTAGTCCATTGTTCCTTATCCACTCATTCTGTAGTGAAAGGTGAGAAATCTAAGCGACCTTGCATGGAAACAGTCGGTGGCATTTCACAGGAAGCTGATCGCTGCCGTGATGTTGATTGGGATTTTTTTTTTCTTCTTTTTTTTTTTTCTGCTTTTTCGTAGCTGGAGAGAGGAGACTTTCTGTCTGAAGACTGGAGGGAAAGGATAGCAAACACAAGGTATAGTGTCTCTGATAAATATAAAAATTTATTTATATTATTTATTTTAACAATACTGTGCAAAAGTCTTTTATCTATAGTACAAAATTTGTTATACATGTTTATTATGTCTGCATTATTATGTAATTCCCTACAAAGATACACTAACATTACTGAATAAATAACATTACAGAAGAATATTTAGATGCCTGTAAAGAAATCGACATATTACATGACAGACCAGTTTTCAGATGAAAAAAAAAAAAAATCAATAATGTCGACTCCTGGGTTTTGCATGAAAATTGAAAGGAGCGAGTGTGACGAAGTTACCAAAAGAACTCATATTCTCCAGCATGCTCAGTAAAACCGAACAGCTGTTTTATTTACAGTACTGCGCAAAAGTCTTGGGAACATCCAAACAAACGGCATGAAATTTCTATAAAAAGCACTAAGTAATAACATAAACGATAAACGGTCAATATTTGGTGTGGAAGCTCTTTGCTTGACCATAAGCAGTAGTGTTCGATACAGATGTGTGCAGTACTGTAAATAAAACAGCTGTTAGGTTTTACTGAGCATGCTGGAGAATATGAGTTCTTTTGGTAACTTCGTCACACTCTATTGTCATGCAAAATCCAGGATTTTGAAAAAAATCAAAACTGGTCTGTCGTGTAATATGTCGCTTCCTCTACAGGCATGCAAATATTCTTCTGTAATGTTATTTATTCATATTATTCATTTTAGTGCATCTTTGTAGGGAGTGGTCTCGTATTGTCCATAATAATGCAGACATGATAAACTTATATATAACAATTTGTACTACAGATAATATGGCGCCTAAGACTTTTGCACAGTACTGTATATGTCTATCTATACTGTTCAAGGTTACCGTGATTTTTGTGAAACTTTTAAAAATGTGATTTTAATTACATTAACACTAGAGTAACGTGGTTTGTATTTGTTCTCTTGCAGTGTTATTTTTGTGAATAACTTTGCCTTTGGTCCAGAGGTGGATCACCAGCTGAAGGAACGATTTGCAAACATGAAGGAAGGTGTGTAATAGACGAGGTGGAACCTCGCAGGCTCTTTTTTGTTGTTATGCTTTTAATCATTTTATGAACCCTTAATCATAAAGGGATAGAGAAACACAATGCATGAGCGATTGAGTCGTTTGCTTGCTATAATTGTAGTAGTGGTGGACGGCTCACCAGCTCAAGCCTCCAGGACAAGCTGTTTTTTTTTTTTTTTTTTTTACGTACTTACCAGCAAACAAACAAAGAAAAGCTTAACACCATACCAAATTTCATTTGAAAAGGGAAAATGCCATGCACCTCACAGTGGCACACCTGCTGTAACCTGAACATATTGCATAAAAATGAGAGGTTTGTATGATGTGCAGTGAAATGCTTGACATGCCCTAAAAAAAAGAGAGAGAAAATAGAGTAAAAAGTTAAATCGAGTATAAAAAAGAAAATCTTCAAATAAAGAATATAATAATACAAATGATCCAAATATAGAAAACTTAAGCTTTAAAATATACACTGTGTACAAGTGATGAAATAGATGGATATGCTTTATTAACCCTAACCCTAACCCTAACCCATGTGGGAAATTATTGAATAAAATTTAATAATAAAAAAAAAAAATACTGAATAAAATAGGATCGAAATGGAAATACAAATGTCCAGTCATGGAAATGAGAAATTAGTTCAGCTCATGCTGTATTCGTGTGCTTATTTAACCAACTAGCATTTAAGTTTCTGTGAAGACACTTGTCCCTATTTGCACGTTTTGTTTGCACAGAAACCCACATTGTGGTCTAAACAGTAAACATATACTTTGTCTACCCCTGTGCCGGTAGAGATGACGGTCAGTTTGGCGTTTAACCTCCGTGTTCATCTGCCGTTTCAGGTGGAAAAATTGTATCCTCGAAACCTTTTGCACCTCTCAACTTTAGAATCAACAGTCGAAACTTGAGCGGTACGTTTTACATTCGGTCTCAGTTCAGACCATCACTTTACTCTACAACGTTCTGCACCACCTTCAAGACCGTGTGCTGTTCTCTCGTACAGATATCGGCACAATAATGCGTGTCGTCGAACTTTCTCCACTGAGAGGCTCGGTGTCTTGGACGGGGAAGCCGGTTTCTTACTATCTGCATACGATAGACCGTACCATAGTGAGTGCTGAGAGTTTCATGATGTCTGTTTAATTAATGTTCTGCTCTTACACATTTACCTAGTCTTTAAGTGTATCTCTAGTGTGTAGACATGTTGTTTTCCTGAAGTGTTGTTCTTTTAAAACGATTCCTGTTTGTGTTCTGTTCACAGCTTGAAAACTATTTTTCTAGTCTTAAAAATCCTAAACTCAGGGTGAGTGAACATAAAAATCTGTCTACTTCCGATTGTAAAAACAAAACAAATGGACGAACAAATTGTGATATGTGATTGTCCTTTTTTTTTTCCCCCCCAACATGATACTAGGAGGAGCAAGAAGCAGTGAAACGGCGTCAACAGAAGGAGAACAAGGACAGTAAGAGTAGCAACACCACCCCAACCAAGCCAAAGGAGCACAAGGTGGGTCTCCAAATCACGGCTGTTTTCCCGCGCCCACTTTTTAGTGCTGATGCTGGTGTAGTGAATAAGTAGAGTCCTTTTTTCATTTCTTAGAGGCAAGCRATRACAAAGTMATAACGATCCACCTTCTTTCCCAAGTTCTCASCATCTCTATACCCCCCGACAGGAGATCACAGACTTTTGTAACCCACACAACATTATTCACACCACCGTCACACAAATGACACCTCGTCGGTCGCGCGTCATCGCATTCTTCTGCGTCCTCCGTCCACGTCGTCTCAGCTCCTCTTTTGKTTTTCCTTACAGGAGTCAGGTGGTGAGGAGGACGCCTCAGGGGTACTGGTACCCTTAAAGTCATCACCGAAACCTCGTCGCGCCAAGCTGATGGCCAAGGGCCGCAAGCTGGGCAACAGRAAGCGCGGCCGTCCCAAGAAGTCCATCATTGCAGCAGCCACTGAACGCAAGACCAAGAAGAATCAGAGTGCCCTAGAACTACTTCATGCCAAGACGGTCTCAGCAGCGCCCCCTCAGGGTAGGTTTGCACCAGCTGCCTCAGCCCACGTTTCATCTCCAAACTCATTTAGGTCGATCTTGACATTTTCCCTGATGATGTTTTCTTACAGATGGATACAAATCGCCTCAAAGCCCCTACTACCAGCTACCTCCTAAAGTTCAGCATTACACATCTGGCCAGCTGATCGGCGCCGTTCCTGCGGGCCTGCAGACTCTGCTGGGTAAAAACCTTTCTGTATATTAAGAACAACTATAGAATAGTTTAGGAAAAGAAAAATAGTATCATGTATGTTATTAATATAATATTAATATATGATCATCATATAGCAATACATTTAGTTTTTAAATATTTATACAAGGCTTTTTTTTTCCCCCTGAAGTGTGTATACATTTTCTGGCTTACTCTGAGTGCGTGCGTAGGTGTGTGTGCTTGTGTTTTACATTATACACACATACTGGATTAGAAATGGCACAATTTACTCAGTAACTTATCTGSCGATCAGATTTAAAATTTTGAGCTTGAGATTGTTTGTGCATTTGGTAATTAACAGTTAAGATAAATATGATTACATCATTWAAAAAAAGTATTTTACTGACTGTTCCTGGTAAAAACAATGTATAAAACCAAGGAAAAGTAACGATTAAAGCTTAAAGATGTTGGATTAAATTTATTAGAGTTACAGTATATTGAAATGTTCTGTGGTGAATGGGTGTGGTCAAGTGCTGGGGCGTGGTCAAGTCTGATTCTATCAGCTGTTTTTTTTTTTTTAACTTGTGTGAAAAGTTCCCACACATGTCAGTATAATCTAGGGGTCTCTAATAATGTGGCCATAAGTATATGTGTATATATATTTGTGTTTCTAATGAAACAGCAGTACATCATCTTAACAAGTTAACAAGTTCCTGATCTTTCCTGTTACAGATAATTTCAAAGTCCAGTACATGCAGTTCTTGTCCTATATGAAGACCCCACAGTATACGACGAGCATACAGCAAGCTCTGGAGAGGGAGAGGGTACAMCACGTCACTGATCCCCACATTACACTTTAGCTCATGGATATCAACAGAGTGACTTTGATAATATTTTGGCGTTAATCCGGTACTAAGTCCCTTTCATCTGTATATCTCATAGCTCAGAAACACTGAACTGTCGGGTCAAGCCCAGCGCCTGTCGAGCGTCTGTGACGCAGAGAAGGAGAGGATCAGAGAGCAGTTTCAGGGCAAATTAGAGGAGGTAAGAATACAGACGGAAACCCAACACACAAACTGTAGGCGTACTGTACCAAGGCACTGCTAACTCTTTGTCGAATAACGTAGCTTATATCAGTCTTTATGTTTTAATTTCAGTATTTATCACTTTGTCTTACAGCTGGGGGTCAAAGCAGTGACCGTCGAGGACCTGGTGCAGGCGCAGAAAGAGATATTGGCGCATAATATGCAGCTGAAAGAGCAGACCAAGCAGCTGGAGAGAGACATGACTGAGCTTAAAGACCAGAGTGTGCTACTCGTGAGTCACAGAGACGCTTATGAGAAGCTATAGATAATAAACAGTGTAAAACTCTATTTCCTGTTGTTGTTTTTGTTTGTTTTTTACCCTGGTGCGAAATGCTGTCTTATTCATTCCCGTGCAGCTGAAGGCTCGCTGTGAAGAACTGAAACTGGACTGGGGGTCTCTGTGTCTCGAGTCCCTTTTAAAGGAAAAGGCTGCTCTGCGTAGACAGATCTCTGAGAAGCAGCGCCACTGTCTAGAACTTCAGGTACATGCAGAGTTTACAATATGACCCTGCGATGAATGCGTGCGTATAAATTCCCTAACGTACTGGTATAGTTAATGTCGCAGTGCTGAAAATGATGGGTGAATACCAGATCCTAAAATAAATGACGCGTTTGATGATTATTTCTTGCGCTTCATTGCACAACGTCTTCTTTCCTTGACAGATTAGCATAGTCGAGCTGGAGAAAAGCCAAAGACAGCAGGAGCTCATGCAGCTCAAGTCCTCCTACAGCCCATGTAAAGACTCTCCGTACCGCAAGAGCATCCCAAGTCTAGAGCCCCGCCCCCCACCTGACACTAACACCCCCAAACTGGCGGAACTGAACGGCCTTAGCCCCGAGCTGTCCATCAACGGCACGGCGTCTCCCAGCTATGAGCGCGGAGGCAATATCAACTGCTTCAACGGCAAGAACGAGCTTCTCTCTCACTATCTGCCCATCTCACCCGAGCACGAGATCGTTCCCCCTACRCCAGAACCTCGGAGCAGGCCTCTAGGGCAGCCCCTGCCTGACTACACACGCTTTTCACCAGCCAAGATCGCCCTGCGCAGGCACCTCAACCAGGACTCCTCTATAGGCCAGGCCAGGGCGCTCAGCACCATCCACAGGTCAGATTTCACTTTTCTGCTGTAGCTGCTGCCGGAGTTACGAGTTCACCATCAGGTTTCATGTCCTGTTCTGCCATTTCAGGGGTGACGCTGGTGTCGTTTCCTCTCCAACCTTGAAACTGGGCTGCTCCTCACCAAGTACAGCAGAAACTCAACAAACAAATGCACTCAAAAGTGTCGAGAGAGTAAGTGTGTCTGTGTACAGGTTGTGTGTGTGTGTGTGTGTGTATTAGGGATTGTATAGACTGCTTATGTAACTAGTCACTGCTGTGCAGATGCTGAATAGACAGGCAGGTTAAATATTGTGTAACCTGGTTGAAATCAACTCTTCCTTCAGGTACACAAAKGAACAAGGGGACACTTGGGGGTTAAGACCCCACTCCCTCCCAATCTTTTGTGAGAGATTATTGTCGTTGTGTTTGATGCAGACATACTGTATGTACATCAGTGCAGCCTTTGTGGATTACAGGTAGTGCCCGACTTAGGAACATTTGAGTTGCGATTTTCCTCAGATATTAACGGACCGCAGAAGTAGCAAAAAAAAAAGGTATTGTACAAAAAAAAAAAAAACAATTTAGATACCAATATTTACAATTGTATACAATATTTTTAGTGTGTATGTGACTGTATAAAATGTCCAAAGTGCGGTATATTGTGTGTGTGTCGGCTTCAACGATATCATCAGTCCGGGAGCACGATGATGGCAAATGTCTGTCCTGATTTTTTTTTTTGTTGAGGCTTTCGGAAAATCCTCAACAAAACAGAGTTCCCAGTCCAATCCAGTGGAAAGTAGCATTGGCGTTTCCCCTCGCGATTTAAAGGTGCAGAGACAACATTTCACTGAGAGATTTATTTCCTTGTGTGCGATTAAGGTTTTTGACCACATGATGGCAGTGTAGGGAAAGGGGACAGATTTAGTCCAGTGTGCTTTACGTTGTGTATTTGTGTCGAAAGTGTATACGACTCGTTTTGTCAGACTTGAGAACAAATCAGACTTGCGTACGTGCTCCCGGAACAGAACTCTTTCGTAAGTCTGCCTGTACTCACGACATACTGTATGTACACGACATTAAAACCTCCCAGACGCTGTTTGTAGACGTCACGGGCTGCTTGCTGTGCGGCGCACACTCGCTCACAGCTCCTGTTTACACCGGAGTAATCGSATCAGAAAGTACAGGTACGCTTCAGAAGATGCTTTSTTTTGTGGGCCATTTGCTCCGTCCTCCTTCAGAGGTGGTCCGGGTTGCCTATAACCACATCATGTTTGTTTGTTCCGTAAGCACGAATGCTTCTCGGTACATCTCGGAGAGCAGCAAATGATTTATTAGTCCCTTCGACAGAGAATACATRCTCATTATGAGACTGTTGGAGTGTAGCGCTGTCTGCTGCTGCTTTTTATAGCTTCATTCGTCTCATTCCTATATAAGGTTTGTTAGCAGACCATGCTATTAAAGTGTTTGAGACAGCTCCTGGAGGTACATAAGCGGGTTCGCGGGATATGTCTGATATTGATAGACGTGTGTGTGACGGCGGTTTTGTAATGTTTTGACCGATTGTTACAGTTTGACGGGTGTCCGTGTGCATCCGCATAGAAGGATGATGGTATTGTTTTCTGTTTATTTTTCAGGTGAATAAGGACAAGAGCCCAGCTGGTCCAGGTGACAGCATCACCAGTCTCCCGATCAGCATCCCGCTCAGCACCGTACATCCCAGCAAACTTCCTGTCAGCATCCCACTGGCCAGTGTAGTGCTGCCCAGCCGTGCAGAGAGGCTGGTGTGTGTGTTTGCGTGTGTCTTAAATCARTAATAATAATAAGAGCATAAAATATATGTCCTTCCCACGTAAAACAAAAAGCATATGCACTAGGATCAGGAGGTCAGGAGTAGAAACACCAGAGATCTTCTAAAAAGCAAAATTGATGTTAGATGAAATTATTGAGGGCATGCTACCACTTCTGTCCATCACAACACATCTCTGTTGCTCATATTTAATAATCGTCTTGATTAAAGGAAAAATAGCATTTTTCAAGCAAGTTTTTTTGTGTGTGTGTGTGTGTGATCTCAATTTATATGAAGTTTACTGATATTAAATATATATAYCTGTATAATGCGTTGACCCTCAAGACCTTCTCAATTTAACAAGTGTCAGTCCATATCTGTTCATCTCTAGTGCAAAGTTAAATTAATTTTAAAAAATGTTATTCAGTTATTTATTTTTGTAGGGCGCATTTTCAGTTCTGAACTTATTCTCGTGCTTGTAGTTTTACAGGTTCCTGTTTACACTGTTGCCCTTTTTGCATGTATAATATGCCGTTATATAAGAGAAAATACAAAAAAAAAATTATAATACACACTTGAGGAAAAAGAAAAATAGTACGATTTAAATTTTAATATATTAATACTATGTATATCGATATATAATGTATAGCAATAAATGTAGTATTAAACTATTTATATTTATCCTTTATAACGTTTATAGGTGGCAGGATAAATAATGTATTAATAATAATATAAGTAGTTATCCTGTCACTTGGATGTTTTTCTTTTCCTGAAGTGTGWATAAATATCTTTGGCTGACTGTGTATTTATAATTGTGCTTTCCGGTATCAGGCAGATGAGGAGTTTGTTTTAAGGTTTCTTCCTCGCGTCATCTCACCAAATCGTACCTTGACACTGTTATCTTTGGTGTTATAACTGGAGACACGGATGTTAAACTGACGTTGTATTTGAAATGATGTCTTGTTGCAGAGGAATACTCCGAGTCCTATGTCGAGTAGAGAGCYGGCTGCAGGGCAAAACAAGCCACCTCTAACACCTAACTCGGGTATGCATGTGCTCCTGTTCCTCTTTCTATTACGTTTTTGTCTGGACTTTGTGTGAGATCGTGTATCTCATCCGTCTTCCCCTCTGTTTCCAGGGCTGATGAACGGCTCCCACGCGGCGTTGTGTGATCAAGACTGCAACTCCATGTCCCCTCCACCCCACAGCAACCCCCTGCTGGGTCTTCAGTCGCGTGGCTCCGGCTCCAGCCCTCTGCTGAGCACCGGAGGAGTGCTGCAGTATGCAGACAGACCGCCTCGTCTTCCCGATGAGGGCCACCAGCATCACGCCCTCGAATCCGACCCCGAGACTCTAGACAGCGAGGCTCGCCGCCACATGTTCTTCTCTTCCTCGTCCTCGACGTCGTCATCCTCCTCTTCCGCAGGCGGCTCGCGTCCTCATCACGGATCATCCAAGCAGGGCAAGCACCACAGCAGCCACCACCACCATCATCACCACCACCACCACCACCATCACTCACCCGGCTCTCACGGTTCAGAGGGACGCAAGAGAGGTCGCCGGAAACGCAGCTCCTCCAGCCTCATTCCAGCAAGCGGATCTCCAAAGAAGAGATCGTTCCCTGGGATTAATTACTCCTCAGGTTCCCCACTTAACATCAACACCATGGTGAGTAGACGGCGCAAACGCTCACTATAATTTGACTTATTTTATTTATCAACTGTGAGATGATTAGTTAAAACTTTTATTGACTTCCAGGTAAACAACATCAATCAGCCTCTGGAGATCTCGGCCATATCGTCTCCGGAGCAGACAGGTGGCAGCCCGTGTGAGACGGACCTGGACCAGCCGCCAGTACTGAAGAGAGAGCGCCCTCTGGAGATGAATGGCTCCAACCGCGACTTATCCAATCCTAGCTCAGACGACGAGGAGACCGGATATCCAGCAGACAGCAGCTCCTTACGGTAAGATTTACAGATTTTTATTGATTTTTTAAAAAATTTTTAGAAGTCTCTAAGGTAGATCTTCTTCACTGAACATATTGTTCCTCTTTTCTGTTTTTAGAATTGAAAGAAAAATTGCAACAATTTCTCTGGAGAGCCGAGATGGTAAGAGGGGTAAAGGGGCGCCTCTGATAGTACACGGTAATACAGTCGACCCCTGCGAGGTCGGGGTTCAGAGTCGCTTGCAGATTTTTTTTCTTAGAACTAATAATTGTTTGCTGAACCCGCAAATATAATTCACAACTTTTTTGTGTGTTTTCATGCGTTTTAACGCTAAACTATCAAGAACAATATCATTTACTAATTCTGTAACATACATATTAATGTAAATTCAGTTATATTTCCATATAAATATGGAATATGTAGTTGAGAAATTATTCTCGTTCTCATGAGTTGCTTGTAGTTTTACAGGTTCATGTTTACACAGCTGCTCTTTTTGCATGTATAATATGCGGTTATAGAAGAGAAAATAATACAGAGTCAGAGAAAAAAATATATAATATTTATACACACTTTAGGAAAAGGAAAATAGTATGATTTATATAATAATATGTATATTGATATATAATGTATATGATGTACAGTACAGCAGAACAGTTTACCTTTACATTCCTCTTTTTTTCTTCCTCTGTTTGAAATTAAAAAAAATTTATGGCTTTTTTTAGGGTTTAAACTATGAATTTATTTATTTTTTTTGGTCTAGGAACGTAACTGCCTCCAATTTCGGGAGTCGACTGTATTACATAACAATTCAATTCATGTTGTTTTTGTGGGGGAAAAAAAAAACAGCTAATAGCTGAAATAAATGAGATTGATTAACTTGTAGCAATGGTGCTGTTTCATACACACAGGTTTACATATTTTCGGGTTTATCCCTCATATTGATGAACCGTCACCCTGCCTTGTCCACGATCTCCATTTTCAGGTTCACAAGGCCGTAAGTCGGGAGCCAGTAGCGTGAGCAGTGACGTCTCTTCTTCCTCCAGTAAATGGAAGTCGACCTTCTCGCCCATCTCTGACCCCAAGCCCACGCCTCCAGACCTCCGCCAGAGCGGCTCTCCTTTCTGTGGCGGCATGTCCTGTGGCCCAGACTCTGACTCTGAGCAGAAACCGCAGAAGAGAGCCGACCGGGACCGGAGCGAGCATTACGGGAACCCGAAACCCTTCCTGGGTCTGGACAAATCCCGGGAATCGTTTCCTAAGCAGAAGGCACGCGAGTGGGAGCTGAAGGCCATCGGCAGTCTGACCAGCCAGAACCTCTTCATCTCTGCTGCAGCTGGCGGAGGCCTCCTGTGTGGGAAGGCGGGTAGAGCCCCTGCAGTTTCCTCTGCCTCCTCCGTGGGGCCGTATTTCCCTCTGGGCGGAACCTCGGTCTTGCAGTCCTTATTCGGAGCGCAGCCCCCAAACCCGGCCGCCAGCGGACCTCCACGGTTGGTCAACGGTCACTCTGTGCTGGGCAGCTTTTCTAGCGCTGGACTGGCAGGGGGCGCTGCAGGAGGTGAGCTGTTCTTTGTGTTTGGGTTTTTGTTTTGTTTTTTCCCCCCCAGGGAGTTTGATTTGTCCTGATCGTTATGCAGGCCCTTAAAGGTTATGAGGTAAGTGAAGGAGAAGCAGTACGGTTCTTCCCCCTCTTGCCCSTTTGCTCTGTGTGCCATTGATCCATGAGCTCATTGTGTTTAAAGTGACACACCCTCAGAAAACCACAGCGGACATCACAGCAGAACTGCGTTAAAACTGCTTTAAAAAGCTCCTTATAAGGAGGCAATTGGAGTTATATAATGTTATAATGGTGTAATTAAAAGTTATTCAAGGTAATGAAGCATTGATTTTAAAAATAAACGAGAGAAAGAAAGCACACACACTTCCTTCTTGTGAGTTCTGTATTTTCACCTGACCTTGACTTTTCTTGGGGTGTTTGTCATGTCTGCATGGCTTGTTTTGCTTTGAGACATTCCTCTGGCAGCCCAGCTCTCTAATTTATTGCACTCGACGGCACCTATTTTGAAACCAGGCCCTTCGGAGGCTCCATGTGAAGTGTCAGAGTTGGGTCAGCAGTGTTATGCCTCATTGCTTTGAGCGTGTTTTTAACTTGCTTGCTGCTTATGCACAACCTGGCTGATTACCTGTCTCTGACCCCAACCCACTCCCCCATCCCGTCTTTTTTTGTCCACCCAATCTCTCTCTCTCTGTCTCTCTCTCTCGCCCTCCCCCTGCCCCTCTACCTCATCCTCTGCTTCCATCTCTTCTCTCTCCCTCTATGTCCTCTCGACACTCTGCCACAGGGATTTTTCACCACATGACGCCTTCAGTGTCCTCTCAACAGTCCGCGCCCCCCAGTTCTCAGCACAGCCACTCTTCCTCGCAGCAGAGGAATCTGGACTCCAAAGCCGGGGCCTTGTTCCTGGCCCAATATGGCCGCACACAGACTGTCCTGCATACTCCCTCCCCTCCCGCGCTTTCCCTGCCTCCCCCTCCTCCCCTCCTCAACACTTCCTCCTCCTCCTCCTCCGCTCCTCTCCAGCCCTCCCCGCCATGCTCAGAAAGGAAGCAATCCGTTTCCCTCCAAACGCTACATGTGCCCGCTGCCTCCGCTTCATCCCCCGCTCCTGCTCCCGTCACCTGTATCGCGAACACTCCCGCTGCCTCCTCTTTATCGCGGCCCTTTACGCTGCCCTACCTGCCTTCTTCAAGCGGCGGCGGCGGTGGAGGAGGAGGTAGCAGCAGTGGGTTGGTGACCTCCTGGAGGACTCTGGGTATGCAGGTGCCCTACACTGCTCGGCCCAGATAGCGGTGCCATGAGCACGGGGGGAGGGCGGGGGGGGGGAGGGCAGAACTTTGGGGTAATTTATAATTAGGAGCTGCTGTATGGTACCTGCCACGCTTGTGCCGCAGTCTGAACAAGGTACGTGCTTTCGCTTTCGTGTGTCGAAGCTGCTCGTCAGATATTTGCATGTTCTCTGTGKGTGTCTGTGTGTGTTTACTGGCGTGTCAATTTCTCGTTCGCCTTCTCATGTGCCGTTTATCATTACAGGTAACTGAAGCTATCTACCTCAACCCAATGCAAACCTATGCAATGGAGAAGATGTAGACCAATGGACTCTCTTCATCACCGGTGCTCCGACGTTAGCTAAAGCCACCCGGAGGTGTCCGAGCATGACACCAGYGCATCTTACAGAAACACCTGCGTGTATACACACACACACACACACACACACACACAAACAGATAAACAAACAGGTCAGGACCACTCATAACCTTGTGCTCTTGTCTGGTTAAAGTTCTGAAAGGGAGGCACTGACAAAAGTGAACACGCTTTTCATCATCAGTTAAATTGTGTGTTTAAACAACGCCTTCGCGGATGGGGAAGTTAGAGTTTCGTATTGTATTTGGAATCTGTAAAAAAATGTTTTCAACTTTTCTTTTTTTTTTTAAGAAAGTCCAGTAAAATCAGAGCATCAGTTGAGCGTTTAAACAGCACAGCGTCTTAGCCTTTAAACGTTGCCTGGATTATTACGACTCAGCTTCTTTTTAGAGGTAAATGTGGGAATATATATATATATATTGAACATGACAATGTGATTATGGAAGAAAAAGAAAAGAAATGAGAAACTGTAACAGCATCATGATTTAACCCATTTGAAGCTGCAGTATTTGCTGCAGTATGTGCTTAATATATTCCTTTACATTTACACTGGGTAGAAGACTATTCACTACAAACAAGTGAGGAAACTCGTGCATTGTTTTGGGTTACATAGATTAGATTTTTATTATTTTTAAAAAAAAATTTTTTTTTTTTTTTTGGAAGTATGGAAACTCATTAGCACACAAAAGCACAAACGTATTTAACAAAACCTCAATAAGACATAAGGCTTTTAAAGAGAAGTGTATTAATGTATAATAGAATAGATTATCATTTAAGGAAAAAAAAAAAAACAAACGATAAGATAATTTCATTGTTTTTAATCTGATATTTCTCAACGATGCCTAGACGTGTAAAGTTAGAGCTCAGAGTTGGACATGATTTATTCAATTCAGGTGATTTTTTTTTTTTTTCCTTTCTTTTTCTTTTTTTTCTTCTGAGACAAATAAAGATTCGTGGTGCTGAAAAACACTTTTGCTCAGAAAGGTGCTAGTATCTGCTTTTGGATGATGCACATGATTAATGTCGTGGTGCTCCCTGCAAGTAGGAAAACCACACGTACACGCGCATAATTAAAAAAAATAATAAATCTTCAAACACTGGTAAAAATGTAACATTGCAAAAAACAAAACAAAAAAAAAATCTACTGTGCAACTGCCGCGTTTTTTAGCGTTTTGTACTGTGAATGGAAGTAACTCTCAATGTTTAATTGTATATAATTTCAAATATTTATCATTTCTGTTGTGATTGTTTTTGTTCATTTTGTGTTAACGTACTGCATAATTAGTTTAAMTCGTTTGTGTGTGTGTGTGTGTACATGACAAGAAAGATAAAAAAAAAAACATGGTGCTACAATCTAACTCTGGACTGTGCCTATTTATATAACGAACATCGAATAAGAGACAGATTCTTGGGTGCTTCTGTTGACAGGGACCTCGCGTTATGTAGCACCAAGTGAAAAGCAATCAGACGCTGCATCGATCCGAAGCGTTTATTTATCTTTTTTTTTTTTTTTTAACAACTGAATTCTTACTTGAGCTGTAAAGTGGAGTTGTGTCTCCACCGGTGCTGGCGTTTGGCCTCCTCACAGCCAAAGCCTTCTATCCACCCTGCTTCCAGCGTTTAGAGCTTTTCCACAGGGTGAAAGGTCATCTTTCATAGGCACACTTTACAGTAGGAGTGGGCGATATGACAGAAATGTATCACGATTCTCAATAGCATTTCTAATGCGCACAGTAGGTGTTACAGGATGTACAGTGAGGGAACAAGCATTCAGACTTGAGGTACACACACTGCCTGGTCTAAAAGAAAAACATTGCTTATTTTCATTGTATTTTTTATTTTTTTTTTGTATTTTGGAGATTTCTAAATTATTGGTCTGCATACGCAAAGAAAGTAACGAGCGAGATATCTGAAATGAATGAAAGGATTGTGCTGAACTTTGAATGGAGATCAGTTAAAGATCATTTAAAAGTTGCGTCATGAAATGTCCAGTAGGATCAGAGCTTCTGTATGTTGAATAGTGAAAGTAAAAAGCATTTTGGGGACTAAACAGCTTGTTAGTGAGAATCCAAAAAAAATCACACTTTGGAGTAATGGATTTTTTTTCTTCACACAGTAACATTACACAGTTAACAAGCATTGATACTCGATATTAGCAATTACACCTTTATACAGTAAGAAGTCATTCACTTGTTTTTGCAGCATTTTTTTTTTCCTTTTTTTTTTGGCAACTGTGTTTTTACTTCCCCAGTTTAAAAAGTTTTAAAACTTTGCTCTAATGAATTTACATAATATTTTCATAATACTCAAACAGTGTTCAAAAGTCAGTGGCCTGTTTAAGCCGTGTAGGCCGTTCCTGAGATATTATATAGTGTTTCAGGTCAGTGTCTGCTCAAACCTCCAGCATTTCCCCAGATTCAGTTTGATATCCGACGAGATTMAATTCTCACTAAGACGAATCAGTCTCAGTACCGGCATGCACGACGCTCCCACCACCGTACTTCACCGAGGTTACACAACATACTTTTCTTTTTCCCAACTGAATGATTTCCGAAGAGTTGTATATTTCATTCTAATAGATTTCTGATTTGTTCAAATGCTTGTGTRCAAATTTTAGAAGGTGGGAACTTTTCGTTTATTCGCTKAAACTTCATGATCATTAATTGGGAAACTGTCTGAATACTTATTTCCCCTCACTGTGTATGTCATGGAAAACTYTAATTATTAAATACACACCCAGGGAGGCCTGAAGGTCTGGATCTGTTGGCAGAAACGCTTGTGGAAGTGTAAATTACAAATAACGCTCAAATTCGTCAAATTTCTCTGACTTCATGGGACTTGTTTATRTCCTGAATACAAGATTGTTTCTTAATGCATCAGGTCTGATGTTCCATACAGAGAATTCATTCTGATAATTCATTCAGTTCAGTTTTATTTATATAGCGTTTTAACAATGAAAAGCAGCTTCACAGAATTAAAATGAAAATGTGGGGAAATTAATATGAAATGTGTGAGGAAAATATGTATGAAGCAAAACAACCAGATTTGGAGAATCTAATGTCGGTATTCTGTCTGACAAAGTATCTGAAACCCTGAGAGCTGTTTGGTCTGGTTCTGTTCCTTCTTCAATCAAAGCCATCTTTGGTATGAGATTAAAATGAAAGGAATCATGCCTATGGATCCAGACTTCTGCGTCTCTCTGTATATATAAAATAAAAAGCTTGTTTTTGTGTGTGTCTGTCAATCAGTTGAATCCAAATCTGCGGCTTTTTGTTGGTTTGTAAAGAAAGAAAAAAAATCAACTTCTAACAATTTATTGAGATCAGTGCTATATAATCGTATCGCCCATCCCTGCTCGTGTGCCGCGGCTGTAACTGGTGTCGTTGGATCACTCAAATACGACTTTGTTTCTGAATCTGTTTCAGCTTTAGTCCATAAGAAAAGAAAAAGGAAACACCTAACCCAGGACGCTGTAACCGCTCTCCTGACCTTTTCGATTGTGAGCCTGTAATCCGGAGTGAGGAAGATCTCACAAATGTTCTCAAAGATCGTATCTAGGCTAACGTTTGTAACGAACGAGAGCCGGGTCTTTACTCCTCCCTTTGTGTTCTCCTCACAGCGATGTTGCATATAGAGTGCTATAAATTACAGACGCTGCGTTCTCTGTGAAGTCGGGACGTCGTGTAGAACAGCCAGAGCTTATGGTTAGGATCTTACCAGCACTGTCTATATATTATGTAGTCATTGTTCAGGTTAGCTGTACCAGTTGTACCAGTTTGTGTTTTGATTGATATAGTTCTTTTAATTAGGATTTTAAGCTCCTGATAGTTTGAATAGACTTTTAGACCAGTGAATAATGGTGCTCTCCTACACTTTAAACAAGGTGAAGTGCAGCTAAACATTTACATACAGACAAGATCTAATCAACTCCCGTACAAGGTTTGCTCGTTGTGCTTCGTGTGTCGTTCGATTCTTATTCATTTACAGCTTTCGAGGGTGAAAATGAAACCGGACTTCTCTAAAGCTTCATGTGTGGAAGTGCTCGTGTAATTCTCCTTAACATGACAGTAGATTAGGGTAGTGTATACGTATTTACTCAGGTACATGCAAGATTAGACTTGTACGTTTTCGAGGCAACTTCGGTCTGTGATGTCGGTGTAAAAAATGTAAAGATGCGTTTAGATCTGTAGTCTCAGGAAGATGCCTTACTGGTTCGGCCTCGCAAGTTGTCTCTAATATAAAGGGAAAGATTCTGAGCATCGCGCATGAGTGGGTTTTGAGAAAACAATGTTCTTTTCTTGCATTCTTTGTAGATGATGAGGATTTTCTCCCCTTTTCTAATGTCTCCCCGCTTTCTCCAGCCACGTTTGTGTCACCTCTCTACCTGTACTTTCTCTTCACACTAAGTTATAAAAGAATGATCGTAGTTCTATGTCAAAGAAAAGTAACTCTGTTGCATTGCTTTCATGTTGAACGACCAAACTTCCACTCTCCACATAGAACAGTATAGGATGATGGTGCAATAAGTCTTCACCAATGTTCTAATTGCTGTTGTTGGTGCTGGTTCTATTGCTTAATGAAGTGTTTCTAATTAAAAATAAAATAAAGTAAGAAATAATGCAACGCCTTGATGTGTTTCTGTCTTGATTCATCATACAGCGTTTTTTAGACTCCTTGTCGAGCATCATTCTTACACGCGTCCTGTTCTAGCTTAAAGATCACATTCAAATGAACTGCCTCCAAAACACCAATGTGAGGAGGTACATTTGTTCCAGAAACATCCATGTTCAGGATCTTATCAAGCAAAAAAAAAACAAAGCTGCATTTACTGTTTGTCAAACAAAATACAGGAGAAAGTACACGCAAGAATGTTTATTCACTATAACATCCTCAGTATATACCGATATTTTAAAAAAAAAATAAAAATCTGAAGAAGGATAGTTTATCCTTTGTTAAAAGTTTAAAGATTGATAGGTTAGCTGTTAGCACTAAGGCTAACCAAGCCTTATTCACCCTTTTTTATGAAATAAAAAAAAATATTTAAAAAAAAAAAGCCACCCAGGGAATGGCAGAATTGGTGCGGAGCCGAGCACTAAGCAGAGGAGAGTCTATTGCTATGTGAGGTCACAATAAGGGGAACATCTGATTTGGAAAATTTGATTATGAGACCTATACTGTAGGTCGCAGTAATGCAACATACTGGATGCCATTGCTGTAAAATTAGAAAGTCTAACGTACTTGTTTAAGCCAAAACAAAAATAAAAACTTTGGATAAGCACKAACATCTGAATGTCTTYAAAATGACTGAAAACTAAGTTTTGTATAAGAGGTCCCTTTTCAYTATTGGAGGGTAAATTGTTTAAAATATGACGACCCATCTGCAGGAAACGCGCCGGTGTGAGTACWGAYGATATGAAGAGATGCTGCAAKGGATGTCTGACCGTGTGGAGTCACCACTGAATATCTTACACCTCAGCCTTGGCCAAAAAGACCAAACCCGTAAAACTCACAGACCCGTGTCGCACCACGGCATAGGGCACAGATGGTGATAAAAAAAAATACATTATATGAAAATCACCCCTCACTTTCTTTGCTCTAAAATATTTGTTGAGAAATTAATGTGTGTGTATATATATATATATATAGTTGAATTGTGCGCTTTCCTGTAATTGGCCCACGTGTACCGCACACATAGTAAACTTTTTTTCTTAAAAATTTTAGCCATTATTTGTTTTGCTGTTTGTTTGTTTTTTTGCTTTTTTTTTATTTTTATAAACATATATGTCATGATTGTGTGTGACATCCTTTTCTCCAGCACAACCCGAGCACTACACTCTGCCCACATGACTGAG
>QMIH01001800.1:46301-56758 GCA_003987875.1 Clarias batrachus | reverse complement strand
TCCTTCAACCAAACAGCCAGGTAATCATCATCCTCATCCTCATCAGCATCATTATAGCAATATGGTCATGATGTTCTGTTTTGACACTTGCTTCTCCAGATGGCGTGTATTTCTCAGGCAACACGCTTCCTGGTTCTTAGAGGAGTTCAGCCCGAGAGCTTCAGTCATGAGAATATACAACTGAGGATGGAAGTTCAGCATGACAGTGGTGATGTTTTTTTTTCCTGTGTAACTCGTTCTCTTCATTCAGGGCTACTGTAGTCAGTGTTAGTAAATGTGTGCCCTGTTTTTAGGGARGAAAATAGGTTTGTCTGAATTTCAGGCCATCATGAATAAGAGGAACGGCAGATCCAAGAGTCCAGTGATTCTTTTSTTTCCCAAGACATCTGACAACCACTCAAATGGGTATGTTCAAAAGAAAYATCTCACAGCTATGAATTATTCTCATAYGCATTTCTTTGCTTCAAGCGTTCCATCACCAGACGCTGATGTAGTCCTCTGCCCTTTTCCAGAACCTTCCTCTTTTTGTGTGAACTACAGAASTTCTTAAATGAAGTATCATCTCAAGGAAGCCCACTACTTGCACAAGATGAAGTCACGGTGATCAGCCCCAGTGTGCTTCACTCTCTTCCTCCTTTACATCTCGGGGAGTCTTCAAGCGAGTCTCTCCTTCATGAGCTGGTCAATTCGTCAAGCACAGTTCTGTTCCACTTTCCTGACCAAAGCTCGGACCTGAGGAGCCACAGAGTGGAGCTGGATCTAACGCCGTCAWTGCAGTCCGTGCTGAAATTAAAACTAGATGAGGCTTTAGCAAAAGTGCAGGTGGAGGACGTTGGACGTGGTGCCATGGAYAAACTGCAGACTCTTCGTGTTCTCAGTGCACTTCCTGCTGATGGAGCAGAGCCGGGAACAGGTGCTTGGTTTACTCTTATTCTTGTTTTAATGTTCGGTTACCTTTTGTGGCTAGATATATTAAGACATAACTTTCTCATCTGTAAAGGTTTGGAGAACCAACGTGAGGTCCAGTACCGAGCCCTGTTACTTCTAAAGGCTTTACAGACCGTGCTTAATGCTTGGGCTGTGGAAAGAGCTCAGAGGGCGGCCCGAGCCGGGCAGGAAGGACCAGCGAGGATTAATCATTGTCACCTGGAGAGTTTCACTGTGTCTCTGGAGAAGTACCTGTTCGAACCTGAAACAGCCAATATTAACAATTGTGAAGGAGTGTGCGGTTTCCCTCTGTTCAGCGGTAACAACCACGCCATCCTGCTGAACAGCCACTTGCAGAGCGGACGGCCTCTGAATCGCCCCCTCTGCTGTGTGCCCGTGGCGTACGAGGACCTGTGCGTGATCTCCATCCAACAGGGCAGCACCCTGATGTCTTACAAGACCAACATGGTAGCCACGGAGTGTGGATGTCGCTGATGAGAATATTAGCACTGACGTACGCACACAGACACATACTACAGTATACAGTATATAATAAACACGTCTCACCGTCTTACCTTACATTTCATTTATTTTTTGCAAGTGCACAGATTTTTCTCAAAAATACAAAATGCAGAAGCTACTGCTACAGTGTTTGACATGCAGATCAGTTCGATCTGACAAATCATCAGTTGAGTGCTAACATATACCTCTTCTGAATGTAAAATATCATGTGTGTATGGATTTGTAATGCAGACTTTTTCCACTTTCTGAGGTGTACAATGATATAAAGAATCTCACAAGAGCACTACCGTTGTGTACTTTGGAAAATTTGCAGTAACTCAATGTATTCATTAGACTTTAACCTAAGCCATGTTAGCWTGTAGAATAAGTCAACAAACCATAATAACGCAACAACTATCCTAAACTAGCCCTTAATAAACATGTTCACACTTTTTTTTTCCAAATAATAAAATGTTTCATTTAGTCATGAGTGCTTCTGCGTTCTACTTTTGACTATATATAATAAACTCTACCAAGATAACATGTACCTAAATGTCTCCTTTGTTATTCATTGGTTTTGTATATTTGAAGAAATCAGCAGTTAACAAAAATCTTATTATTCAAGTCATAATGATTACTTCTTTATCTTTCCTGTTCCCTTCCAGTTCACTCTGATATTTGATTACGACTCTATTAAGACGTTTAATTCCTTTCTTTTAGGAGTTTCCCAGGTATTTCTTTCTTTCTGACTCCTTTGAGCGCAGGCCTTTCTCCAGCTTTATGAAGCTGACTATTTTCATCGTCTTCTTCTCCTCCCCAGTTCCAAAATGCAAGACTATCCCACCAAGATTCTTCAAACTGGAAAAAGAGAGAATTTATTCCAATGAACATTTGACTTTAAAGTTGGTTGATTTTAAAGTTAGGAGAGTTTTGTACCTCATCCTGGACGTCTGGCTCTTCTGACACTTCAAACAAAGGCTCCAGTGTCTCTACAAACATGGAAAGGGGAAAAAAAAGGAAATAATTCAATCAATGAATCTTCTAGCCTGGCAGACCTGAAGAAAATGTCTTGAACAGCACATTTAATAATTACTCACCTTGAACTAGTTCAGCCGCAGAGCTAAGCACCAAAACGGCCACGGCCACCAGCATGCAGCGGTTCAGACTGATTCCTTTCCATGGGTTTTCCACCTCACTCAGTGACTTAACAGGTAGAATCCGGCGATATTTCTCTATAAGGCAAACAAACTTATTGCCCATTTCATTGGAAACCACTGAACCACAGTTCTCAGTCAATCAGTTGACATCAAATTTCAGAATGGGGAAATCGGTCATTATGTTCACTATTTTATTACTTGCTGATCATCTGGGATTCTCAAGCACAACAGTCTGTAGAGTTATTACACAATGTTGGGGAAAACAACAAGGAAACATCCAGGACACAAGCTAATCCACACAGGAGAGTCAAAGATTTGAGGGGGACAAATGTTTACCCAGATAAACCGTCCAAATAAAGTAAGCATTTGCAAACTGTAAGCCTCAGGTTCCAGTTCTCGACTGACATGGAGGAAGCCGGTGTGGTGTAACCTATTCCCYTCARGTTTTCCAGTGTTGTGCATTCTGAGATGCTTTACAGTACTTGGAGTGTTTTAGTTATTCTCATCAATAAGTTATTCCTGTCCACAGAACTGATTTCTTTTCTTTGTACCATTTCTTGAAAACTTTCGTGTGTGAGAATCCCAAGAGATGAGCAATTTCAGGAATATGTAAACCAGCCTGTCGGACACCAACAACTATGTCACAGATTAATCAAAGCTCTTGCCCTGAACCTGCATGGTATTATACACTGTGCTGCTGCTGCCACCTGATTGGCTGAATGGATAACTGCATTAATACACGACAGTACAGGCGTTCTTGTTGAAGTGGCCAGTAAGTGTAGAAGCAAGAAAAAATACCACTTTTACCCATAACGCTTATGCTCATACATAGCTACTGTATATAATCCTCAGAATAATTGTTTTGTCTTAGTTCTATTAATTCACTGTTCAACAAGTCTGCTTAATCTACATCTACATCTGTAGTGTTACTTTTACAATATTACAACTTTCACTGCTCATGTTCAGTATTGTGCACAATAATAGTAAAATCAGTAAAAAATAAAAAGTAAAAATGAACATCAGGACAACATATTAATAAATAATTTCAATGCTAAGACTTACAAGTGTCAGAAGCTAATCCTGGAGGATCACAGTAAATGCATAACACACCAGATTGAGCTCATTTTAACTAATTTCCATAATKAATTCAGTTACATTATAAGAATGAATATTCAACTGTACTCCTGGATGTCGTAACCTTTCAGCAGTCGAAACCGGTGGTATAGGACCTACTAATACTTTCAACATGGCTTAAAATAGACTTTAGGCGGAACTGCCGAGAGCTAAAATGACTTCCAAATACATGCATGCAGACATCTGCATCTGTATAGCTACAAATCATCTGAAATACTAATCATTGTGATATAGAAATGACTCATTACTAACCTGGCATGATCATGAAAAGGGTGGATATTGCAAACTTGGACTGTCAGTCGCTCATGTTATGCATCAGAAATGGGTCCTTTGATTGACAGGAGCAGCTGAAAGTAGATTATAAAAACCAAAATCAAAGGCGGCAGGTCACAGTAGTGCGTGGCTTGGGTGAGCAGAAATGCTTTCACGTTCTTAATAAGATTTAGGTTTGTCCCATGTGATCTTTTCCTCTCTATATAAATATTGGATGTAGTAATTCTAAATTCTATTTCCAGTATGTGCTTTGTACAAATCCTTATCTTCTTATTTAAAATAAAATCTATAAACAAAACATATTATCTGGCAGATATTAGAATTTGTCCCATGAACACATTTTKAGCTACACTATTAAACTATTTGTGTCTTATAATTTATTTAATTACCTAATTACTTAATTGTTAATTACTTAATAATTGTTTTGTTTGGCCATTCAAAGGGGACCTCATATGCCAAATTTAATTTGTAGTCACATTTATACATTAAAACATGTCTCAAGTGTGTGCACGAAAAACATGAAGGAAAAAAACCCCTGCTTTTCTTTCCTGCTTTTTGTCCTTTTTCCATTTTTGTACTGACTTGCAAGGCAGTTGGATTTTTCCCTGCTAATGTGACCTCATGTAAGAGGAGTCCCTGCACCAGCTTGTTGCTTGACGGTGGAGCATGGTTCAGCCGTACCACCTCATCTACATGGGCACTGAATTGTTGCTTTTGGAGGAGGAGCTTGTGCTATGTATAAATGCATTATTTGAGTGTTATTTCAACTGGAGCACGAACATGCGTGTGAAAGCATGACAACGTTAAAAATGGTACTTTGAGGTGTGATACAGTGATACGGTCACAACTGTGGGGTACATTTTTATAGTTTTGATATCTTCTTCCAACTGTGAGGTATACATTTATAGCTATGTGGTAATGTCTCACAACAGTGAGGTAAAATGTATAACTGTGCGATACTGTCTCACAAGCGTGAGGTAGAACCCACAGCTGCGTGATACTGTCAAACAATTTTGAGATAAAAAATTCATAGCTGTGTGATAAACAGCTGTAAGGTAAAGAAGGGAGATTTTGTCGATATTTTACAATGAGTGAAAATGTTGTGGTTAACCAGCATCTCAGCTGCAAGACTGTTTTTAAATAATTAAATTTATCTTATTTATAAATACATAGAGCTTTTTTAACAACAGTCATTGTCACAAAGATCAGAACTGTGAGACAATTAACATTCTGTTCATTCGTGTCAAGCTTCTGGATCTTTCCTATTGTGTGTGTGTAATTGTCCTGTAAATTAAGTGTGTTAAATGTACCTCACACAGTCAGGTAGATGTTTATAAGGATGATGTAAAGAACACCTGATCATGTTAATAAGTGTTTTTTTTTTATTATTATTAAAGACACTTGTGCCATTAGCGTTTGTGTGTAAGACATTGTGTAATAGGGTGTAGTGCTCGGGTACAGAGTGCAGTGTGTGTGTGTGTGTGTGTGTGTTGAGAGACCCGCCTCAGGCGGAATAAACACGTCTATAATAAACACCGCTGCTCTCTTCCTCTCCACAACACACACCGAGTCGCGTAATAAACAAGCTCCGTGTTCCGACGCTGTCCGGATGGTTAAATCCAACCTCCAGACGATCCTGAATAGCCACTGTTTCGCCAGAGAAAAGGAGAGAAATATACCCAAGATGCCAGTAGTGGAAGTAAACCACAATAAACCTGAAATCAAAAGGTAGGTCTGATTAATGTAGCTAATGCTAACCCGAGCTAGCGCGCTAGCACTGCGGCCTGGAGGGCGAAAAGGCCCGGACTTTGGTCAGCAAGAATCAGGGGCACCCATGACAGGACCTGATTAGTTGATTCATTCAAAGTTGACGGAATTAATTAAGAGGTTATACAGCGTGTTTGAGTTTTTCCTCATCACAGGCTGTCTGTGTCGTTAAGGCTAATTAGCGCAGTAGCTAGCGTGAGTTAGCTAACAGGTAGCCGAGCTAACGGTGTGTGTGTACCGCGATACACCGAGCCTGTGCCTCAGAGTCACACATTAACATTCGGAGTTAATCAGGATTACTGAGAAGATTTATGTGGAAGATTTAAACCGTCATTTTTTTATATTACGTAAAGATTTCTAGAACATTTTGTGAACATTGTGTTCTCAGTATCACACCGTGTGTTCATCAAGGGAACGGGTTTAAGGTTGATGCCTCGATCAAACTCGAAAATTAGACATTATTAGCTGTGTGATATTGTCTCACATTTGAGGTATTTTGTTTTACTTGTCATTATCTTACATTAGATAATGGAGGTAAAATCCGTAAATACGATATTTTTTTTCTCGAAACTGAGGTAACATGTATAAGCCGCGTGATCCTGTCACACAGTCCTGAGGTAACATTTATAGCGGTGGATTTTTCTCGAAACTGAGGTAACATGTTATAGCCGCGTGATAACTGTCACACTACTGTATGGCATCGTATCACGGTTCTTAGTCACAGATCAGGTCGTCTTTCAGATCACTATAAAAGAGGAGGACTAATATAATTTCACTTTGTTTCTTAGATGTAGAACAAACACTAGGAACATCTACGCATTTTCTTAAATTAAAATGGAAAAAAAAACATTTAAGATGTTTCCTGTTTTCTGATGTCAAATTTATTTATTTATTTATTAGTCTTCAGAATAAATAAATAAATGCATTAAAACACTGTATAGGTTCTTCTACTGATGTTGTTACTGTTACCATGGGAGTGGGGAAGGTTTTTAGGATGGGGATTTGTTGGTGTGATCTGGCAACCTGGGGAACACACGGGGATTGTGTGTGAGAGTGAGTTTGAGAAAGCAAAAACACACTCCGTGTGAGAGAGGGAGTCTGATCGAGTGAGCGTCCGATTGGTGTGAAGAAATTGTGTGTGTTATGTATGTAGGTCAACCACAATCTGTTCGAGCACCTGTGGTGAGGTTGGATCGGCACACAGGGGGGTCATTATTTAAACAAATACTAAGGATATTGAAATACCCAGATATCATGTAGCACAGAAACCGTGTTATTTCATCATAACTGTAAGCGGGTAGCGGTTGGTACTTTTTTCATAGTGGTTAAACTGTTTCATCATACCCCGAAAAGAAATGATCTGACACACACACACACAGACACACACACACACATTTTAGAGAGATATACATCTTTAAAACAGCAGCCCAAAGCAGTCTCACTCTTACAGCCCGTTGATGTATCATGATGATATCGTATGACCCAGTAAATTCCCCTTTTTATTAATAGGAACGCCTCTGTACACCTGCTTCTTCATGCAGGTATCTAATCAGCCAGTCATGTGACATGCAGCACAGTGCAAAGGATCATGGGGAATACAGGTCATTCACGCAAGTTAATGTTCACATCAAACATCAGAACGGGGAAAATGTCATCTTTGTAACTTGGACTCKTACAAATCATAGTCGGTAAAGTTTACTCTTAATGTAAGGTTCAAACGACTGCAGGGATCTGAAGCTGCATTGAGCGGTTAATGGTTATTAAAGGAGCAGGTGATTGTCTTTTCTTGCCAATTGTTAGCTCTCCAGGTTGGCTGACTATGTTTGTGTGTGTGTGTGTGTAGCTTAAGATGCCTGTTTTTAGTTCTTGGCTGAGAGGAGTGGACGGTGATCTGATCTTTGTGAAGGTTCCAGGGTCCTGAGATGCTTTTCTGCTCACTCCGGATGCTCAGACTGGTTATTAAGAGTAGACTTCCTGTCAGCTCAGAGCAGAGTTTCATTCGTGAGGTGTTTCAGCCGAATTGCACCATTCTGTGTAAACTCTAGGGATTTATTCCGTGTCTGTGTGTGAAAATCTGGAAAGATCAGCCTGCATGTTTCTTCACTGTGATGTTTGGAGTGAACGTTAACTGGGACTCCTTGCCTGAGACTGAATAAACATCTGTCCTCATTCWGGACTTCACTATTAGGTAAATAATAAACATAGGCRTTTAAGAATATGAGAGTTTTTTCAGGATGCACACAATCACTAAGAGTAAATATATCCATTTTATTAATTCATACAAAAAAGTACAATTATTCAAGGTGTGTGTGTGCGTCATGCGCGACTGAACAGTTTAAATGATGCAGTGTGAGGTGTCCTGACACTAAGTCTAAACCTCACTGATATTAGTCTGCCCTGATGATGGGTTCGGCTGATACGTGCTGTTGTGCAGCTGTTGCTTCATACCCRCATGTCAGCAGTGTAACCGTCACTCTATTATCTCTGGTTACGCAATACACAGTCTGAGTCACTCAGAGTGAATAGAGTTACCCTCTGTCCCAAAATGATTCCCACTGACTGCTTCACACACACACACACACACTGATTATAAGGTGTATTCCTCTAGGAGCAACTTTCTTTAAATGCATTAGTGATTGCTTTACAGTGAGCAGCTTTAACAGAACAGACGTTCAGATGGATGTTGGGGTTGTAGGGCATTGTGTGGTAATGAGCACTAACGGGTTTAAAAACAAAAGCACGACCATGTAGGTGTGCTGGAGGGTTTTTAGAGACGTGTGTTTGCACGAATTCTTGAAAGATGTTAAATTTAACATGATGTGTAGGTGTGTGTGGGTGTGCCAGAGGTGTTTAGGTACGTTTGTATGTATGTGTGTGTGTGTATGTGTATTTGTGTAGCACAACCATGAATCCTTTAACCATAATCCCSTGACTGATTAAGTATAATCAATATCATTCTACATATTTATATAATTATAAATATGAATATAATTAATAATAATTTAATAGGAATGAATAGAAATTTTGTACAGATGTTAACCCAGTGCAGGTAGTGTGTAGTACTGTGTGTAACAGTTTGTCCTTTTGCAGTCCCAGCAGGTGCCCACGGTGTTGCAGTAACCCGTGTCCGGGGCCTCGGTGGTGTTCCTGATGCCCCTCACCCACCCCTAAAGATCCCAGGTGGGCGAGGGAACGATCAGAGGGATCACAATCTTTCAGCTAAGTTATTCTATTCGGTAAGTATCTCTGTACTGATTTACATAAAAACAGAAATGATGATTTATTTTTTGACTGTAAAATGAGATTTTCTCATAAAGGTAATTATTACTCGGTGGTTAAATTATTAAGGAAAGGAAAGTGCCAACACATCTACAGTTTCGTCTCCAGTAGAGTTAAAGTCTTTTTTWAAAAATTACTTTTTTTTTTCTTTCCTTCTATTCAATAGGACACTCAGTTGCTGGTCCTCGAGGAGCCTCCACCTTTGAACAGCCGTGTGCGTTTTTTGCTCTTCGAGCGGCGTAGTTCTGAGATCAAGCCTGTAGTCTGGAGGGGGTCGCTGGTCGGGGTTAGGCTGTACATCGAGATCCCCCCAGGAGCGCTTCCTGAAGGAAGCAAGGACAGGTGAGACACACAACGGGTGCTGTGTGGTTTATATGTTTTATCTTATTTATTAATTTATGTACAGGTAGTCCCCAACTTACAAACATTCGAGTTAGGAATTCCCACAGATTCTCACACCGCGGTTCTACGAGCATTCATAGATGYGAACAGAGTTCAGACCAATACAGTGGAAAACCAGGATTCCCCTTACGATTTAAAGGTGCAGAGAACAACGCTGTTACATTTCACTGAGAGATTCATTTCCTTAGGTGCAGWTATGGTTTTGGCCACAAGATGGGGAGAAGGGACAGAGATTTAGTCAAGTGGATTGTACGTTCATGTCAAAGGCGTTCAAGACTCACTTTGTCAGACTTGAGAACAAATCCTACTTACGGACATGGAACAGAACTCATAAGTCAGGGACTACCTGTATATACGTTTTGAGAATGAAACTAATGATTGATCTTTGAAAATGAAAACGTCCATCTTTGCTATAAATAACAAAACGGCAGAAAGAAATAAGAAATCACCATCACTGCCGTTTACAGAAATAATAAATTATGTGAACGAGATCCTGACCTAATGCGCACACACGGCATCATTAAGCTCATCTACTTACAAGCCTTGAGTGTGCTCACACATGGGGGTTTACACACTCACACACACACACACACACACACACAACGGTACACACCTGGAGAAAACCTGCAGCTTGTGTCTTCAAGTTAACACACAAATAAACACACATTAACACACAAACCTTATCCTTAATACACAGCAGTGAGCATCACAGTGCTGATAATTATAATAATACTCTATAGTTATTAAATCTGTTATTAGATCACAGATTTTCTTTTAGAATCGTCAACTGATTTCAGAACAACAGATAAGAACTCAAACTTTAAGACCGTGCCCTCCACAATTATTGGCACCCTTTGTAGAGATTATTAAAGGTTAAAAATTTAAATGATTTAAAATCCATCTTTTGGTAAAGTCACTTCATCTCAGTGAAAAAGTACAGAAAAACCTAAACTTGAATTGAATTACAGTCGACCCCTGCGAAGTCGTGGTTCAGAGTTCACGGCTTCAGTCGTTCAC
>QMIH01001800.1:15669-28719 GCA_003987875.1 Clarias batrachus | reverse complement strand
CAGGTCATTTGGCATATTTGAAGCAAATTCTTTCTGACCGGTTAATTAAAGATAAAACAAATAAAATATTGAAACTAAGACCAAATTGGAGATCGAGCCGAGTCTTTAAAATAATGCCAGGGAATAAGTCATAAGGTAACCGTGTTGCACCAATTAACTTTAGCACCAATTAAAAACTAAGAAGAAAAAAATAATTCAAATAAATAAAAAAATCCCGGRTGCTTGTAAAAGACAAGAGTCTATTAAAATGTAGTTTAATTTATAAAGGGCCTAAGATTTCTACCAAGATCTACAAATATCTCGAACCCGGAACTCTCTCGTCCAAATCAAATACAAGCCAGATCAATACTGTGATCATAGGAAAGTGAATCTAATACACAAAAGAAACGAGCAGGAGCGCCGCACACTGATGAGGGAAAACAGCACAGGGGGAAAGTGTGTCCTCGAATGTTTTCATCAGGTTTTATTAGAACTGGAACGCCCTTCTACAGTAAAACTATTGTAGAAAATCCGGTCTTTTATTCGTTTCGTTTTGCTTGAAGACATTCACAAAAGCATGCACTTAGATGGACAATGATGGAGAAATGTCTCCTTGCAGCAAAACCCAGGGAGGAGGAACAGCAAGAGGCTGAGCAAAGTGCAGATTTTTAATATTTGAAACATAAAAAGCTCAACATCAGAAACGATAATCTGATGAACTGTTTGTCGACAGCCGTCAATTTTAAAACCAWTCTTCAGACATCATTACAGACGCGACAGTCTGTCCTCTGCCTCGATGGAACTGAAGGGTGAATACTAAAGATGGCAAATACTAAGGGTCGGCCGTCATCTGGAAATGCTGGCGCTTAAAGGGCAGTTGTTTGAATTATGGCAAAGAAAAAAAAAAAAAAAAAAAAAGTGTACATATTTCTCCAAACTGCAGTTTGGTCTAGAGGTCTACATGACCAAAAAGGGCGGGAAAAAAAAACAATAAAACACAGTTACAGCACATATTCCTGCCTGCTCTCTCGTGATCTCAGCATGTGTGCACAATCTGGATACTTTAAAGGGATACAGCCATATCTGAGGGACCTTATATAGATATAGAGATATAGATATAGAGATATCATTTACCTGATAAACATGACTTGAAAACCAAGTCCATCAAGGCTGGTGTAATGCTTTTGCACATATTTAATAGTTCTAGGTTTATCTTCATAATAGAAAGGTGAGTACAAACACAGACGGCTGCAAGTCGTAGCACCCGACTCTCACTCTGAGACACACCCAGGCTCTTCATTAAATAAAAGGAAAGAAAATGACCAGCTTTGGAATAGCAGGTTTAACCAAGACAGAAATGAAAACAAACAACARCAGCATACAGTCAAAGCCTTTACACAACACAAAAAGACACTATTGTGCCACCTGTAGGCATTTTATCGACATCCATTTGCTCACACACAGTGTAAAATTGGCTAAACCGGCTTGGCTTGAGATTTTCAGCAGAGTCCCTGCGTAAGCCAGAGAATAAACTAATAATCAATGAATGAACTGCAAACTATGGACTACCTGGAACCAAAGGCAGCATTTGCATAAAATACTGATTTTTTTTTTTTTCTTTTGTTTTTTTAGCTTTGAGAGAAAAAAAAAAAAAGAATTAGAGCTCATACTGAGGAGTGTACAACAGATCTGGTATAAACCCTCAGGAAGACAAAAGAATAAATAATAATATCAGTACCTTCCGTTCAATAGATCAGGAAACATGACATTTCTCTTGATTTCTTTTAATAAACAAAGTAGGAAACTTTGYGAAATCAGTTTCAGTGTTGCCTGCCCCAGTTTATAAAGCGAGGAGAAAAAAAAACATTAAAATAATAATAATAATAATAACAATAATAATAATAATAACAATAATAACTCCATGGTCTTCTGATCTTTAGGAGACCTGTGTGCTATCAGAGAGGGAACTGATGCCCAGAAGACTTCTCCATATGCAGTGTAAAACACCTCCCACACACACACCCCTCCCCCTCCCCCCCCAGGAAAAATGGAGGGGAAAAGGGTTTAAAAAAAAAAAGATAATAATAAACTGATAATGGCCTGTAGTGCCCTCGTTAGCGCTGCAGGCTCTCTTTATGTAAGGTGTGTGTGTGTGTGTGTGTGTGTGTGTGTGTGTGTGTGTGTCTATAGGTCGGAGGGTAGGTGTAGGAATGGGGCAGGGATGCTCTCATGACATTTGTCCTTCAGAGCCATTGCTGTTTTAGAGCCAGAAAACAGAAATACAGGAAACTCTCCAGAATCCAGAGTTTCTCTCTCACACTGTCTTTGTTTCCAGACGTTAAAGGAGAAAAAACAAACAAACAAACAAAAAAAAAAACATGATTAGTGCCAATGCTGAAGTTGCTGCTGATCATATTCTGCTATGAGTTTCTTTATATGTGCCAGCTTGTTGTGGAGATATTCACATCGGTTCCTCTCTTGGCTGTAGTTGGGATTAGTCTGTGAGGGAACAATGGGAGACGACACGTGATCAGTATTCAGTACAAATAGTCACGTGCACACGCGTCTGTACAGCTTCGAAAAATTGATTAATAAATATTTTCTGTCTTGAAGCCACGTTAACAAAACGCTGCAGCAACCAGTCAAAGGTTTGGACATGCCCCCTAATTCGATGTTAGTTCTTTGGTGATTCAGTTTTAGAACAATAATGGATTTTTAATTTTTTTTTTTTACGTAAAACCCATCAACCTCCGTGATGAAACTGTCTCTCATGAAGATCTTCCCAGGAAAGCAAGACCAAAACTGAGCTCAGCTGCAGAGGAGACGTTCATTTAGAGTCACCAGCCTCAGAAATCACAGATTAACAACCAGCACCTCAGATTAGAGCCGTTATGAAGCTTTACAGAGCAGAAGTAGCAGATACACATCTCAATATCAACTGTTCAAAGTTCAGGTTATTGCATATTTTTGGATAAGAATTAGGAAACGATCGTGGAGTTAGACGGCGTGTCCAAACTTTTGACTAGTGAATTTATTTTTTAATGAAATTCATTAAAAGTTYATCTACATCACCCGATTAAAGATAATAATAATAATAATAAAAAAATTATCCTGAATGTCGAGAGTTGTGTATAACCTTTTTTTTTAAAGGAGATATATACATACATACACACACTGGAATAAAGAAATAAAAACAAACATACCTTTTTTATTTTGCGATACTCTTGAAGTATTTGATTGTGGATTGTCTGCAAAACATAAACCGATATCAGTATTGTATAGAGACAATGTAACTTTAGTGTTACAGCCTAGAACTCAAATTTCAGACACAAAAATCTCACACAATAATAGTGTGTGAAACAACGGCTCTTAGTAATAACTCGGCACTCTTCTGAAATAGAAAAAAGTAGAAATGCTCTTCTAACACACAATTCACAAACTGCTAGGCATTAATTCGTTAGACCAGCGTTGGACCAGTCCACAGACACCACTCATCGCATCATGTGTCTGAAAGAAAGCAAGTGTCAGCCTTCTACAGTTCATCGAAGCTAGTGGGTATGGAGGAGCTGAACAACTTCTCAGAGTGGGAGGGGTAACCTAGTCATGGGAGTTCAAAACACCAAACAGCACAGTGACTAGACGTAGTCCCCGACTTAAGAACAAGTCAGACTTACGAACATGGTCCTGGAAAGGAACTCGTTCATGAGTCTGATACAGTGAGTCTTTGACACGAATATACAATGTAAAGCGCACAAGGAAATGAATCTCTCAGTGAAATCTAACAGTGTTGTTTCTACACCAGGGGAATCTCGGACGTCATTTTGTAAGCAGGGGACTACCTGTACTGTACTTTTCCACCTTTAAACAGGCAGACCGACTGACAACAAGTTTGAAGACTCCTGTGATGCTAATTACCGGACACACTTTAGTTTAACATGTCCCTATGGTCAAATTATTTTCAATCTTTTCTAGGGGTGCCATTATTTTTGTCCAGGCCAGTTTCATTAGACTTTGACCATGTGAGTAGTTCTACTGTACCCACATTCAGTGCATTTAAATACGGTAAACCGTCACGATTAATTATGAAGCATTAAAATAGTTTTGTCTGCGAGTTGTCAATGAATTAGCATGGGTTAGCAGCGCAGACGTGGCTACAACACCAGTACATCTAGCACAACAGCACCTTTTATAATCATGTTATATTGCTTAATTAGTTGTTAATTCCATCAGAGCAAGCAGGAGTAAGTCAGGAGTATACAAAACAACAGAATACAAGTTCTACTCATATCGCTAGAAATTTCTGCTAAGTGATGTAACTTTGAACTATAAAGCTCTGTGGTCCGTAACCTATTCAGACTGATGTGTGCGCGCGCACTGGTCCAGGTGTTACCTTATACTGATCTGTGCCTTGTTGGAGCTGTTTCAGCTCAGCGTCCAGCACCGTGAACTGCCGGGTGATGCCCTCTATTCGTGCGTGGAGTGCCCGGTACTCGCTGTACTCCGCGTTAAAGTCGTTCTTGTAGCTCTGCCGCTGCTCCTGGGAACTGATCTCCGTGTACTTTCTGCTCAGACGTAGAGAAAAACAAAAGCAAAACACAATCTCATCACTAAAAATACATTGTACAAATGACGTGTATGCTGGACTGAAACACGTGACCTGAATGCGAGGTTATCCGCGGTGTACTTACAGTAAATAGTCTGGCTGGAGAGATGAAGACGCAGGAATACTGGAGCTGTTGTACATCCCGTTCAGATCTGAAAGAAAASCAACATGAGAAATGAAAGCATGTAGACGTCGTCCTACAACAGATAGCCCTGGAGATTCATGTTGAGAAATGGTGCATCCTTGTATTCACAAATCAGTGGGGCAGTTTAATCATGTAAAATACTTCACATGAAGGAAAAAAAAAGTCGGCTATGAGAGGGTGGGGCTATAATATGCAAATTACACAACTTTACCTTATGACCAATCAGATTCAAGCCTATAACTACAGACACACATTAATATAAAAAGTGGGTAATTTTCCAAAAACCCGTGTCCTGTCCCCGTACCTGTGCTTTTGTGTGGAACGCTCATCATGCGCAGGTCTGGACTGGTAGTAACCTTGTACAAACTCTTCATCTGCGATCCGTCACCATCATCCGTTCCTATCCTCTCCCGCTTCTCCTTCTCTGTATCTTTCTTTCTGGACTTGTCTTTATCTTTGCGTTTTTTGGACTTTTTGGACTTGCCGTGTGGCGTGGGCGAGGTGCTGGGTTCCTTCGATGCTTTTACGCTGCAGGGCGCCGACGGCGCGGACCCCGACAGCGGCTCGGTCCGCGGTGCGCTCCCCGTCAAGGCCGGCGTCTGGCTGAGCCTCTCGGCCACCGCTGCCTCCTGGCCTTCGCTGTCCCTGCCGTTGTGGCTCGAGTCGTTGCTGACGTCGGACAACGGCTCGAGGTGCTGAGACAGATCCAGCAGGGGAAGCGGGGCGCTGGGTAAGTCTTTCCCGTTCGAAGAGTTTAACTTTCCGTTCACGGGTGTCGATCCTTTACTGATCAGGTGCGATATCCTGGGCTTCTTGCTCGCCAGGGGGTCGATAAATTCTTCAGTAGGTCTTTTCTGTAGAACATAAACATGGGGGGAAAGAAAGACCTTTAAAATAGTAAAGGATGTTTGCAGCAATACTCCTGTGAAGGTTTCTAGTGCAAAAGCTGTTCCTGAAAACATTTCTACTTGTTAAGTGTGTGAGCTCCAGAGGAACCATGCCATGGTGATTTAAAACAGAAGAAGTAGTTTCCATTATTTACAAACGGTGTAAAATGTTAAGCTGCACAAAAGTAGTTTGCTTAGCGCACGTCCCATGCAACACTTCCTCACCAACGACTCATCTTCTTGAGTCAGCCCGAGTTTAGATTTTTTTAATTTGCCGTTTTACAGCACGTCAACAAAAGCAAACGAAAAAAAAATATATTATTTAGTCACAGATATGAAAAACCCAATGGGCAAAAAAAAAAAAAAAACCCTTCTCTCTAAAACCTAAAACTATTTTAGTTATTGTATGTATAAAATGTTTAATAATTATAGTAAACTACATGCAGTATATAATATACTAATAATATAATATATTAAGTAATATGAATACATAATAAATTAATAATAATAATGTATGTTTAACACAAATTCTTGTTCTGCAGCACTGAGCTAGAAAGCTGCCCGAGTGTAAAAGTCCAGAGTCCAGTTAAAAACTACACAGCTGTGACCGATCAACAAAACGTGAACACAAGTAACTGGAAAATTAAACCACAAACTGGTGTTTTCTCAGATGTGAATATTGGTACTGGTGTAAAACAGAACCTTTAAAAATGGATCACACTCAAACCTGTTCACTCAGTGAAGTAAAACTCATAATGGATGTGAGTGAGGGTCAGGTGTGAACATACCGAGGTCTTATAGTGTGCATAAAAAATAAATAAACAAGTAAATAAACAAATAGCTGTTGTGGTGTATTTTTGTGTGATAACTTCCCGATGTTGAATTAGCAGGTCTGGTAATCAGAGTACACGTCGTCCCTGACATACAAACGAGTTCTGTTCCAGGAGCACGTTCACACGTCGGATTTGTTCTCAAGTCTGACAAAGTGATCACGGACGCCTTTATTTCTTAGAGCCGTTTTTCACTGTATTGGACTGTGAACTCTGTTTTGTTAATGATTTTCCGAAATTAGCATTATTCACCGCCAGGACAGATTTGCACACATGCGCACACAATATACCAGACCATAGACATTTTAGATATTTCACTCACACCTGAAAATATTGTATATAATTGTAAATATTGGTCTCTGGTGAACTGCACCGTTTATTTTTTGTACAATAGACGTCAGCTACTTCCATGATTGAACCGCTAGTAGTACCGCCGTCCGTCCGTATCTGTGGAAACTCATAACTCGAGTGTCATGTGTGTGTGAGCTCAGTGATGATGAAGATGGCAGATAGCACCTTCCTCAGTGTGTGTGTTCCGTTGCCCTGACACAGCATGATAAACAGGTCAAAAAGTTTCACTTGTGCTTTACGTCTCTCAGAGGAAACTCACGTTAGTCTGGACCACCCACTGTGAGACGCTGTCTCAGGGACAAATAAATAAACAATGGAGCCAATTAACAGAATGGAGTCCAGGGSTGCTAGCTGAGTGGATTTAGAGAGGAGACTGACCTGAGATGGAGAGCTACTGGCCTGCTCTTTGTGCGGGCTGACCGGACTCTCCCCCTGCACAACAGCACTACTCTGAGCCTTGCACAGTTTCCTGTGGAGGAACAAAGACGCATGAAAAAAAAACAGAATCGGACAAAAATCACACCAACAAGATTCAGCAAATGCAGTACAAAAAAATAAAAATAAATAATAATAATCCACAGCACTGTCCTATCACATGGAGACTTGGAATAAGTACAGAAGGAGTTGAGCAATCACACAGCACATGGAGAGATGCGTGTACAAACACTGGATCTTCAGAAACACTTTATGAAGCAGGTACATGATTCTGGTGTGTACAAAAACCGAAGCAGTACGAGATGAAATGAGACGGACACGAGGTGACGTTGGATTAGCAGGGGACACCGGGATGTGACTAGCTTGATTTCTTTTGAGAGAATGCAAAGAAAAACAAAACAACGTGAGGGGAGGACAACAAGAGCTGCTGTGGCTGTTTGTCCGATCGTGGCATCTRGCCGAAAACAACACTTTCAGCCACACACAYGCGCACACACACACACCACGTATGCTGTGCCACAAAGACCTTTGAACGGTTTGGCCGCGTGGCTCTTGCACAACAGTCAGTAACTCAGAGTCTGACCATGTGGACAGAGACGTGCAGGGTCATAAACATTATCCTGAAGATGAAGCACAAATCCTTGTGTTGATGTTCCGGATTAATAAACTAACTGTCTTTATTGAGTTAATAATAATTTATTAAGTCATCTTTAAGTGTCGGAGCAAAAGAAGAAAAAGATTTTTAAAAAGCGGTCTGTGCAGTAAACCCTCGGACTGCGAGTGTTTTGCAAGACGAGCTAAATTTTTAAAATAAATTTTGACTTGTTAACGAGAGAGGTCTTGATATACGAGTACTGTAGTACACTTGATCAACTGAACCAATGGTTCTTCTCTCTCTTGCACTGTGGGATTATGGGTAATCATCTCCCATGTTCAGTCTCATCCGTGTGTGCGTGTGTACTGTTTACTATAACATTGTGACCACGAGCGTGTGTGCATAAAGTATTTTTTTTATTGTGTGTCCAAGTGAAGCGACTTCTTTAATAGCTGTATAAAGTCTGTAGCAGTGCAGGAGATTAATCTGTTTAACGACAACGTGACGCCGCAAAATCCACAAAAGGAGGCAAAAGCAAGTGACAGAGGTTTGTTGAGAAGAAGATTCCAGTTTGCAGTCAGACTTTCTGTCAGAGAGCAGTGATTCCATTAGTGTTGTGTGTGAGAGAGAAAGTCGTCCCACACAGTAGCCATCCTCCTCCTCCTCCCCCCTGCTTCTCTTATTGTCCAGACACAATTCTTTTCACAACGGTAAAGTGCAGGTTAATGGGTTTTATTTTTACTTTATATTTTGTAATAATTATTTTTATATGAATATTTTTGGGTTGTGAAACAAATCGTCTGAGTTTCCATTATTTCTTATTGGTGGAAATTCGCTTTGATATATGAGTGTTTTGATACACAAGCACGCTTCCGGGACGAATTATGCTCACAAACCAAWATACATTTAATTATGAATGCCAACAGGAACACGAGGTCAGGACTCGGTTTCCGCGCTCTCTCACCGTACAAGGATCCTCTTGAGGATTTGCTGGTCTACCTCCGTGTAGCCAGGCCAATCCTTCTGAACCTCCTTAAACAAACAGTCCTTCAATGTGAAGGTGTTGTCCTTGCTATTCAGATTAGCCACCTGCAGGACAAACAGGAAGAACATCTCAACATTTCAACATGAACACACACACTCAACGATTTCTTTTGGGAGGAAATGATCTGAAATGATGCGTACAGTAGCAACTAGAATTTATTTTCCTTCCCTGTGTGAACTTCTAATCATACACACACTCTTCTATTCAAATAACAGCAAGCAGTTTGTTTATTTACTGACACACACCTGTTGCAGGAGGCTGTTTAAAGTGTCCTTGTCCTGGGGCGAAAGCCCGTCCTTAGTGAGGCGCACCAGCAACTCGGGCTTGCGGTAAGGTTTGAGGGCGAGTAGGTGGACGAGGCGCTCCCTGAGCGGCCGCGGCGGTGCCGTGCTCTTCTTCATGTTGCTGGAGATGAGTACAGGACGGGAGAAGCGCCGCGACGGGGCCACGTCTGAAAGCGCCGTCACGGGTTTCCGGATCTGGACACGTTTACCTGAACAAGGAGCGTCATAATGAATCATCGATCTAAAGTCGACTCTCTCATATGTAAGTGGAACATGAGCTATTTCTTTACAGCAATTATGTATACAGTATAGGTTGAAGTTTTACTGCATTTCTGGAATATATTTACAACAAAATGCAAATATGTTTTACTTTCACCGTGGGCTCAACCTGCAAACATCATGGTGCTAAAATCAGCAATAAAGAGAAGATAATGTTTAAATTCTGTGCGTGATCACTGCCTCAGGTGATGGAATATGGTACCACGATGCTGACGCTGAGAACTCAGTTCCCATTGTGACTCCTCATCGTAGTGTTGATCGGGTTATAGAAGTGGGACTGAAAGTGATTTTGTAATGAGATCGTCTCCTTCATGCAACTTCTGGTTGCATAATACAGTTCAGGAAATCTATAAAATCCTCTCAGAAGAACATACTGGAGAAAATGAGGACCGTCCTCAGAACGCCACACTAATCATTATAAGTGTTGATTTTACACTCTGACGGTGTCTCTGTCCTGTCTCAGGCCATGTCCACACAGACATTTTTTTAAAATATATAATTCTGTCTACATGACCTAAAAATWTCTTTGTCCACATGAAAACACAATCRCAGGTGGATCGCCCGGTACGGCTGGAAAGGCCTGAAGCAGAACTCGCTCAAAACTGTGGGGTGGACGGGGGGACTTTTACAGGGACACCCCTCAACAATACGCACAGCAGAAGATGCACTTTCTGTCCCCACKGAGGACATACGGTCKSCTACAGGAGCTGCTGTTCTACTAATCCGTCCCAAAGCAAGACAGGAACCAAAGCTGGCGAGTAACGAAGTACAACTACACCGTTACTGTATTTAATCATTTTTTCTCGTGTCTATGAACAGATATCCAGAAAAATAAAAAATTGAGGAATACTTGTATTTCAGAGTGTGAACTTTGTACTTCAACTCATATGAAAATTTTAAGTGGTCCTTCTTTTAAGTGGTCCTGCAATTTTGTTTGTGTACTTCTAATAATAATAACAACAACAACAACAACAACAGGTGCTCCCTCCCTTGCTCCGTCTCCATGAACAACCCCACCACAGACCCCTCGGAGCCTGGACACTCACCCTCAAACAGCGGAGCTTGATTAAAGGCAATCTGCTGTAGAATAAATAAAATCAACACCACGCTCTTTACACACTCACTACACATCCTACTTACACACCTACACACACACACACTGTATTGTGAAATCACTTCATGTGAGACACACATTACTGTTTGTACTACTCACACATCTTGTACAGTAGATAATGAAGTGTTTGTACACATCACGTACTTTATATCGTGTACTGTACAGTTATTTGCACTATCATGKACACTTTATCTGTATTTAATAGTTCTTGAATGTCGTGTACTTCCTGTGGACAGCGTCTTGTTATTTACGGTCTGCGCTTTTGAGATATAAATTGCTTGGCCTGTAAACCCTCTTCTGATGATTCTTACCCACATATCTGCCACCGGGTTTGATAACGATGGCGGCGCGGCTGCGCGTCTCCTCCTCCGCCTGGGCCATGCTCTGCCTGGCCTTCTGGTACGAGTCGTCCGTGGCACACACCGTGATTTTATCCTGGATTCCTCCCAGGCAGTCCAGCTGTATGCTCCCTTCACTGAGGAAACCAGAGGTGCCAATAATTACCAACGAACTAACTTATGGAAAACAACTGTAAGAAATCTGCATGATATTAATGAAGATTTTGGGAAATGCTGGCAGGAATGGAGCGGTCCCTGTCTGACTGATGTACCTTAACTYGGAGTCCTAGACTGAAAKTGATTCAGGAAACTTCTCAGAGCAACTCCGAGTTAGGAAAGTACAAAACCCAACCCTTTATATCGTAGTGAGGGGGTGTGGTCRACYCCGTTGCTAGGAATTCAAGGACTGTGATTGGTGGATAAAAAAAATCTGTAAAAGTCTTAAAATGCGCTCTTTTGGAAAGTAGAAAATATGATAAAASAGAGTGAAATCGTAATGTGTGTATATAAGGAAATGATCTAATCATGACTACAGGCGACTTTAAGATATTTAGTTTATAACAGAAACTTTGCGTAAAGTTCATTAAAACAGGGTTAAGAAATGGGTCGACTTTTAAAGCAACYGATTTTTCACACAGTATTTACTATATTTAAGTTCTTACATTTATTTACCATTAATACATTTTTACATTTATTTAATGATTTTTTTATTGTATTACTCGTCATCCATTTTAGATAGAAAAATGTCTCACACTTTACACCAGTTCACATGATTACAGGACAGTCTGTTCAAGTTGCACTTTTGGATGGTATGTATCCAACAATCCAAGAGAGATGGAAGGAAGTAAAACAGCAAGAAAACCAAACTGTACAGAAGAGCAGTGTTTACTTTTAGCTTTATGTTCAGTGTTTCTCTTTTCCGCCATTTTTTACTCCACTATAGAAACTCTGAAGCCTCTTAAAAGTYCTCCTCTCTACTCTGAACAAATTTTTACCTTAGGAGCTGTTTTTAGGGCTAAGATGTTTCGTGAATCGTTTTCATCTTTACTAAGATTAGTCCTAAATTTAAGGGGAAATTCTAAGAAAATGTCATAATTCTAAGAATTTTTTTAGGATTGCATCACTAGGAGCATTTTAGCCTTGATTAAGCTTTGTGAATACAGACCCTGGTGTCCATGTCGACTCCTGATCGCCCCTTTTTTTACACCTGAAAGTTGCGTTTCAGATTTAAACAAATGGAAAGATGAGTCATGAAGATTACTGGTGATCCATTTCACAACAGTAATCTTGATCTTGGTTTTGATCTGTTCTGCAATGTCAGCAATATTTAAACTACTGAAGGAGCATTTTTTTTTTTGAGTACTTGCAAATCTAACACTGTATTAACGCACAAACTCTCCATCTCGTAATATTGGGCAGATAGAGTGTGAATGTGTGTGTGTGTGTGTGAGAGAGATAGAGAGGAAATGAAATGAGGCTGACTCTTCACAAAGGAGAGTTAAACCAGAAGAGTCACAACTCACATCATTTCCTCCTTTTACCATCTATAACTAGTTTGCACAACTTCAATTCAACATAAACGCTAAAATGAATCTGATAATATACATTTATTATATAGATGTAGAGGAGAAACCTCCAAAAAAGCCGTTAACTGTAACAAGACCGACTCGGGTGCAAAACTCTGCACAGATCACACACAACTCCTTCAGTTAAGAATAAGACGAACATGAGTCTGCCCCCACCCTGCCCCCTGCATGAGATCAGTCAGTCTGGTGATGTTCTGGTGCCGTACCTCGTGATGTACTGCTGGATGCAGTCGAAGCTGCCCTGCGGGTTGTCCCTCCCCACATTCGACAGGTAGAAAGTAAACGTTCGCAGGTCATTCGGACTCGTGGACTGGGGTATCGAGATTTTCTGTTAGGAGAGAAAAAGACAATAAACAAGACAATAGTAGAAGTTCAGCGAGACACGAAAGCCACAAGAAGTGCAGATTTTGCTCAGACTGGAGGATTTAATGGGTCGCGGCAAAAGGGGAAAAAAAGTGTGGATGTAATTTTGTTTTTGTTTATCAATCATTCATAGAACATTTAAAGCCTCATCTTGAATGAAATCTTAAAATAAAATATTTAATATTTGTTTTCAACCCTGACGAGCACAATGAGACT
>QMIH01001799.1:89260-101639 GCA_003987875.1 Clarias batrachus | reverse complement strand
CTCTCTCCGTCTCTCTCTCTCTCTCTCTCTCTGTCTCTCTCTCTCTGTCTCTCTCTCTCGGATGCCCCTATAATTCCCTTGTCATATGACTTACATCATCTAAAATTAGACATGTAAAATAGTTTTCCATTAGTTTATATAAAAGCAGACATTTCGCCTTCTATAAATATATATTTTTCATGTCTGTGAGGCGAGGCTACATTTACTTTATTTATTACAATAACTTTAGTGCTGTGATTGTAAATTTGTTTAATGTTTCACTTGTATTTCAGAAGGTTTTGCCAGCGGTGGTTCAGCGCAACGGGGGTCATTATTTATTAAAGAAAATGATGATGATCATAACAGCCTGCTGCATTTCATTCTTATAATAACGCAAACACACGAGCGGGGCTGAATGACGACGACGTCTCATGACGCAGTAGCACAAATTTAAAGAACTCAAAATATAAGATGACACAAAACCCTTTTTTTGAAAGAAAGAAAGCTTTTCTACTTACACATGATAAAATCTAAAGGCTCACTGTGTTAAATGCTTAAATTCGATCCTAATAAGATTTAATTTAATTTAATTCTACATTTGTACTGTAATTTTACTACTGTGATTATGAATTTGTTTAACTACAATGTTACACTTGATTTCCGCTACTACATTAATCCTCGTTAATCCTCACGTGAGGTGCGGCAGTGAACGTGGAATACTGCTCGTCTTCCATCTGTATATATCTTAACATAACACGCAAAATGTTCATCCTGACACACGGCACCGCCTTCAGCATACAGTATTTGATGGCACATGGTCCTCTATGACACGCCCATCTAGCACAAGTATTGGATCTAGGGAATGTCACGGTACTGCAGCCCGAACCATCACTGATCCACGCCCATGCTTCACGCTGACATCACCATGGATACCGCGGCTCTTGATGCATCACAAAGACTTGCTGTCTTGGTCACAGGTGTACAGATACCAGACTGCTCAGATTTAGCCATGAAACCTCCAACACTAAATTGGCCAGTGAACAGGGTTCGGGTCTGGAGACACACGTAGCCGCTTCTTCAGCTTCCGCTTCCTCAGCGAGGCAGTTGTCATCATGGTGGTGTGTTTTTTAAGCGAGGGCGTCATGTTCACAGAGCACGAGGACACGAGCATGTGTGAACGACCCTGAGTGGAACCTGTCTTAGAAAACCCCTGTATGACCCTGGACACTGTACTGTAACTGTGACCGATCTTCTTGTAGCTTAACCCATCTTGTGGAGAGAAACGATTCTATTTCTCAAATCCTCTGAGAGTTCATGAGGTGCCATGTTAATCGTCCAGTGGTCAGTATGAGTGAATTTACTCAAAGCACCACATTTATATGCTCTGATATAAGATACACACATTTCTACGGTCCTACAAGCTGACACACACACATGAACATGATGAATAGGTCATGTGACTTTGCATGGTTAAAGAGCTGTTATCACTTACGGTCTACTCACTTTTGTTGCCAGCTATTTTGACAATAATGTCTGTATGTTGAATTTCAGAGGACCGTAAATCTGTACTGTTATACAAGTTGTACATTGACTCATTGACTACTCTAGAATATATCCAGGTTTTATTTCTATCCTATTGTTCTTTGAGAAGAAATACTAAAAAGATGTTTGCTGAAATTAGAGGAGTGCACTTACTCTTTTGAATTAGTGTTCACATATTATTAGGCTAGGGGTGCGCAAACTTTTGCATTCAACAGTAGCTTCCATATAAATGTATTGATTGTTGATACTTTGTGTGTGTGTGTGTGTGTGTTAGGGTGAGGCTGGTTGAGAGAGGAGCACCTCAGTCTCTTCCTCTAATGGAGTCTGGAACAGTAAGTTAAGCTCCTCCCACTTTTAAGTCACATTTGATGATGTCATCATCACCAACAAACATCTCCTCATCTCCTGTGATTAGATCCTGCCTGGTGTAAGGGTCGTGATTGTCAATCCTGAGACGAGGGGACCACTGGGAGACTCTCACCTGGGAGAGGTGTGTGTGTGTGTGTGTGTGTGTGTGTGTGTGTGTGTGTGTGTGTGTGTGAGAGAGAGACAATGGCTTCACACTTTAACCCTTATTAAAAACCAGCAGGTTACTATGAATATTTATGAATAATATATAAAATAATAATATATATTACAGTCATTAATCTCCTGGTTATTGCAACTAATTTATTATTTCACCATTTATTTCTCTTAAATTAAACATAAACATTTATTTATTTATTACCCAACTACCCCATCAAACATATCATACAGGTTTCATTGTTGCTATGGCAACCAACATCTTTTTTTCCCCCTATTATTTATCTTTCTTACATTTTTATGTGTATTTTTATGTAACAGCCAGTACGTTTAAATTACAACTTTTTAATCCTGAAAGGAGTTTTTTTTTATTTCTTAAAAATGATTTTTTAAAATCTTAAATGGCTTTAAAAAATTTTTTCATTTGTGTGTGTGTGTTTGTGTGTGTGAACAAAGAAACAGACGTCTCTCAGTAGCTAATGTGAATTAGCTAGCTAGTGTTCTGTGTGTAAACACTTCCTGTTGGCCGTCCAGACTGTACCTGAGTGACGTGACAATTCTGAGCTCATATGTTGCTCCGCCCTCAAATCAGTTCCCTATAGACTCACTGAAAAAAGTGTTTTAAGTGGTTTTAACATGACCTTTGACCCCATGCTCTGTGTGTGTGTGTGTGTGTGTGTGTGTGTGTGTGTCAGATCTGGGTGAACAGTCCTCACACGGCGTCAGGTTACTACACCATCTACGGCGAGGAGAGTCTGCAGGCCGACCACTTCAACACCAAACTCAGCTTCGGAGATCCTCACACGCTGTGGGCGCGTACCGGCTACCTCGGCTTCATCAAGAGAACCGAACTCACCGACTCCAGCGGGGGTGAGACCGAGATCTGATAACCTGATTAACCTGCTCATTAACACTCCACACCTGAATCTGGATGTTTTACAATGGATGAGTAAAGCGGAGCGACTGAAGCGTCTCCCTGCAGTACAGGTGTTTAATGTAGAGTGTGAGGACGACACGCCTCAGGTTAGAAACACACACCCACTGGTGTCCATAACATCTGGACTAACACCTCACGACGACCGTGAGTGTGTGTGAGTGCAAGTGTGTGATGATGATGATGGAGATGGTGTGTGTGTGTGTGTGTGTGTGTGATGATGATGATGATGATGGTGTGTGTGTGTGTGTGTGTGATGATGGTGTGTGTGATGATGGTGTGTGTGTGTGTGATGATGGTGATGATGGTGATGATGGTGGTGGTGTGTGTGTGTGTGTGTGTGTGTGTGTGAGACAGAGAGACACGACGCTCTGTTCATCGTGGGTTCTCTGGATGAGACTCTGGAGCTGAGAGGGCTGCGATATCACCCCATCGACATCGAGACCAGCGTGCAGCGAGCTCACCGCAGCATCGGAGAGAGGTGCGAGTCCTGGGGCCGCGGGCGGGGGCGGGGCCTGCTCCATATAGACACGCCCCTTTATAGACCAGTGGAGTCAGTGTTAAAGTTGCGTTCAGGAGACTTTCCAAGTAGGGTTTCTCTTCCGAGTTATTGTTATGTTTCATGGTGTGAACCACCACCACCAATCACCGCTCTTTGATGCTTAAGAGGTTCCTGTGGAGACCACTCCCTCCTGTGGTAACCATAGCAACAGCGCAGCTAAATAAATGAGGAACTGTTTCACTAATCAGAGGAATGACAACAATCTGCTTAAAAAGTCAATTAATAATGTTTTGTGAGACAGAGACGCAGAGAGAGAGAGAGAGAGAGAGACGCAGACAGAGAGGGACACATAGAGAGACAGAGAGAGAGACGTCCCCAACCCTAACACGAGCAAATGCTGAAATAATGCTAGCTGTCAGTGAAGTCATTAGCCACGCCCTGATATGTAAATGAGTAATGTGAGAACGTTAGCGGTGTTGCGTGTTTCCCGTTACTGCTCGTCCCACAGTGTATATTCTTCGTGTCTCTGGTTATAAAGGACCATCACAGCTTTAGCTACGGCAGTAACTACACACTCTCCAGTCTCTCTTTCCTCTCTCTCTCTCTCTTTAAGTTAGGAACACAGCTTGTCATGTGACTGACGTGAAAACTCCTCTGTCCTGAAGATTACAGCTTTACGCCTCTGACACTGGAGTTATAGCGTTATAGAGAATGAATCAACTTCATCTGACCATTCAGGGTGCAGGACTCAGCCAGTAGAGGTTGTGTGTGTGTGTGTGTGTGTGTGTGTGTGTGTGGTGTTGTACTGACGCTGTTCTACCTGGTGGTGTTTGCCCTCAGCGCCGTGTTCACCTGGACTAACCTCCTGGTGGTGGTGTCAGAGCTGTGCGGCTCGGAGCAGGACGCGCTGGACCTGGTGCCTCTCATCACCAACGTGGTTCTGGAGGAGCATCACCTGATCGTGGGCGTGGTGGTGATCGTGGACCCCGGCGTCATCCCCATCAACTCCCGCGGAGAGAAGCAGAGGATGCACCTGAGAGACTCCTTCCTGGCTGATCAGCTGGACCCCATATACGTGGCCTACAACATGTGAGGAGAACATCTCCAGATCTTCACCTGCTTCACTCCGAGTTCTCCTCACGTGGCTGTGAAACCATCAGGTCCGCACTCTGTCGTTTATTGCAGAAAGCACACCGCCGCTCTCTTCTGCTGAAGCCGTGTGCTCGCCGCTCCTCTCACTGAGCTCTCGAGCTTAAAACCGGTTCCACGTGTAGAGGCGGGGCTTAACCTCCACATACTCCCACTTCAACACGTTTCTTTTAACTTACAGTACAAACACTGAAATAAATAAAACTTTTTTAAAGTTATTATTATCTATTTATTTATTTATTTATTTTAATATAATTATAAAAAAGTTATGATTTACTAATAAAAAAATCAGCACAAAAAGTCACATGACAAATATTAAATGTAATTCTGATTAGTAATAAATTATCATAATAAAATAATGAAAGACAGAAAAATTACTGTTTTGAAATTAGATTTTTACGAATCAGTTAATTGGAATTAAATAAAAAAATAGAACAGAAATGCGTCGGAAATAAAGTGCACTTTTAGAATGTTATTTAAGTTTTGAATATTTATTTTGTAACTTAAGGATAATACTAAATAAAAAAATAAATACATAAGTCTTTTTTAATGAGTTTATTCTATTTATTTTACAATCCATAATTATTCACCTTCACAAAAAAAAAAAATTCAGTTTCTTCAGATTTAGTGAAGTGATTATTGGGCTACTGAAAGTGTTTGTTTGTTTTTTGTATTTTGCTCCATCAACATCACATAGCAACAGAAGAGAAATGTAAAGCAAGCTGTGTAAATACATTAATAAATATATTAATAAACCTGCACTAAGAATTAACCAACGATGCGCACACACACACACACACACACACACACACACACACACACACACACACACACACAGAGTTCTGATATCAAGGTGCTTCTCTACAATAGAAATCAGGACGCGTTTGTATCGTTTCTAAACCTGCAGGAACGAATCTGTACGTTTTTATTACTGTAAACTAACAAACTGTACAGAGGCAGAGATTTTACACAAAACACACGCGTGTACATAGAAGAAAACATGCAGTGTGTGTGTGCGTGTGCGTGTGTTTCCCGTGCTGTTCTCTTACTTCCTTTTCTTCTCCATATGAATATGGATCTGATTATAAACTGATCTCACGTGCACGTCATCGGGAATGTAGTTACCCGCTTTCTGTTCCTCTTCCTTCACTCCCTCGTCTTCCCTCCGCTTCGCTCTTTTGCTCTTTCGCTGTTTGCCAACAGAAACTTTATTTCATGTGCATGAGAAACTGGAGCGCTCTGGGAGACGAGAGGAAACGGCACTTTCTATAGTGTGTGTGTGTGTGTGTGTGTGTGTGTGTGTGTGTGAGAGACCTGCAGTTATATTTCAATTTAGAGATTGGAACTTGACAATAAACAAAAAACCACAAAGTAGGAAGTTTTTCAGTGGAAGTGAAAATAAACTTTTCAAAAACTGATCAAATGTTTTAAAATCTTTAATTTTCTCTTTGATGTGAAGGAAGTACAACTTACACCTCAACAGTTTTAAAACCTCAACACCAGTGTTTGACTGGTTTCGGTGTTTAAACCCGTAGTGAGGAGCTGGTCTTGATGAGCGTCTGGTGATGAGTTCATGCGAGATCCTCCGTTCACACAGCAGTGCTGATAGATTCTGCAGTTACTCACGTTCACTAAAACCAGACTGATGACTTTTTCTGATCTGATCTGAGACCCTGGTTGGAATAAAAGAATCCATAAAGAATCCCTCCTGCTTCAGACAATCATGCGTCATCAAGACACACGTAACAAGTCACGTCGATCTCTTGTAACATCGTATACGGGGTACATAGACTAGAAGACTGCTACACGGACGAGTAAGTAGCACTATCCAATATGGTGGCACAGATGGTCGAGTGTATTTGAAAGCCACCATATTGAATAGTGCTAATTTCACTGCAACTGAAGTCATGGCTAGTGCATGAACATGAAAACCTAAAGGACTGCGGCGGTCAGACTACAAGCTGCCAGCACAGATAATGCTGTGAAAACGACACCAGTAGACAGCTGCCGCTAGTTAGATTGTACTATACACACTTTTTTATTTTCATGTTTTAGGTTGCCAGACAAGAAACACACGCTGACTGGGTGAGAAAATTCTGATGCTGGAAAAACAAGAGACCCTTTATTTATTGCTAGCCTTCAGGGTTAAAATATTGTCTAGACTGTTTAAATATCCTCTTCAGTCATGTTCCTGACTTTGTAGTTCAATTGTAGTTCAGCTCACAACCAAAAGCGCAGCTACACCGTTACTGATGGAGATCTGCTGCACTAAACACACGCCGCATTTAGGTCCCTCCTTCCTGCTCTAGGATCTAACCAATCATAGAGGAGACAGAATTCTCGTAACCAATAATAATGAAGAAGGCAAAATTTACTGGGAAAAGATTCTTTTTTTTTTTTTTTTTTGCATCTGAGTGTCATCACCTGTTGATGCTAGAACAAGACCAGTGCTGTCGCTTGTACTTCTACTTGCATTGCAGCCTTTGCGCTATTCAATATGGCGTCGGGATCGGACAGAGGTGCAGCGGGTACTTCTGAACTCTTCTGAGTATCTGTGCCTGGTTCATTCTGCAGGTTTATAAACCTCTAGCCGAACAGGTTGTGTTTCTTTTGTCTTCTGGAGAAGTGAAGTGGCTCGGCTGGTGTTGATCTGCAGCTAATGTTAAAGTCATGAAATATAAAGAACGATTAAATGATAAATACCTTACTGAGGAGAAGTGTTAACTCTACTGCATGAACTCGAGCTTGCTTGGGTTATCGCTCAACCTGAAACAAACTCAAATAAAATAAAAACTTTTAAACAAATTTTAATATTTATTTCTGTCATTATTTATTTATTTAATAAATAAATAAATAAAAATCCCCTTCCCCCAAAAATACACGCTACGACTTATTGACTGCGATTAGCAATTGACACGTGTAGATTATACTAAATGAGCCAACATGTATGGAAGGCCAAAAATCTCACAAGTGTGTTTGACTATTTATGAAGCAGTTAATCAGTTGTGGCAGTTTTTATACCACAAATTTATTAAATTATTTAAAAACAATCATGTGCAGATCAGACTAAATGGAAAAGGATCTTTTTTTTATTATATAGTGTGTTGTGTGTGTGTGATTTATCTGGATAATGTTTATACATTCAAAGTGAAATCTGAGGAACAGGGTTGCCAGATTTGCTCAGAAACTGACAAATCAATTGTTTCCTACAGATTATTAATAAACAATCAAAATGTATGAGAGTGGGGAGGCAGTGGGGAAGATGTGGGGAAATATGTGGGGAAGTGCATCACTATAATAATAATAATAATAATAATAATAATAATAATTAGAAATCTTAGACATTCTCAATCTGGCAACCCTAATAGGATTTCCCTTATTTCCATGCTATATTTATAAGTTTATGTTGCATTATGTAACACTTCTACAGCAATGCTCACACTCGCACACACAGAGTACTACATCAGGAGGTGAAGCTGTACCGCAGTAATGTTTCAGACGGGGTTTTGCTGAACAGAGCACACTCCACTTTTCAAAAGCTTCAGCTCGTCATGTTATCACAGCTCACACTAAATATGCATTATTTGATATTCAGCTCACGATTTAATAACATTCTCCTTTTGTGTTTCTGTTCATAATAATAATAATATCTGGTTTTGTACCTCTTCTTGTGTATGAATATGAACCTGGACTTCTGGTTATTATGCAACCTTCTGCTTCCCTGCTCACTCTCTCTTCTTTCACTTTGTACATTACTTTCTTTCTTCTTTTATATTTAATTGAAAAATAAATAAATAAAGGCCATTTATTTTGCAGGATTGGTGTGTGTTACAGAGTGGTTAAGTCAGACCTGATGTGCTTGTTATCTGAAGAAACACAGTGACCCAATACAGAAAATACCAGTAGACCTAAAACTGAACCCTGTGGAACACCAAACTTCATTTTAGTACACACAGAATAGTCAACATTTAAATAAAAAAACTGATAACGATCAGTCAAATAAAATCTGAGCCTTAATTCCTACACAATTCTATTCTGTATAGGAGAATACTATGATCAATAGTGTAAAGTACTGCAAGCCGCACTAAGGTCAAGTAACACAAGAAAAGAGATGCAACTGACCAAACACCTGTAGTTGGACAGCTGACATGGGTCAAGTTCAGGTTTCTTAATATGTGTTTAAAGTGCAAGTTTAATAGAAGATAACGAAGATTTACGAAGATAACCACTGAGCAGTGACCAGTTAACTATTTTTAGCAGTTCAGTTATTTCTGGCATTATCTTACTCACTCACTCATCATCTACACCGCTTAATCCTTTTTACAGGGTAACGGGGGGCCTGAAGCCTATTCCAGGAGACTTGGGGCATAAGGCATGGTTCATCCTGGACAAGATGCCAATCCATCACAGGGCACACACATACGCGCACACACACATTCACACACTACGGGCAATTTGGGAGTAACAATTAACTTAATCGTAATCTAATGTCTTTGGACTGTGGGAGGAAACTGGAGTACCCAGAAGAGAGGCGGAAATCGAACCTGGAGTCTGGAGGTGCAAGGCAACAATGCTAACCAGTAAGCTGCCTTCTGGTATTATCTGTTTGAGAAAACTTGTAGGTATAGGAACTAGCACACAAAATTAATGATTTTGAAGAAGAGAGATGAGTGAAATGAGTTCAGTCTCTTGAAGGCGAATAAAATATTCTGTGCTGATCTGAGCATTATCAGGAGCGTATTTCAAATAAATTATGGATAGCTTATCATCTGCATCACTGTTTATTAAATTGTCTGGTTTTAAAACCTGAATTTATTATTTTTTTTATTTTGTTATTGAAAAAATAAAGTCAGGTCCTCACTACTGCATGGTATTGATGTGTCTGAGTTTCAATAATTTAATATTTAAGCAAATATCAAGTAAAAGAAAAAGTATCTGAAAAAAAATCTGAAAATTAATCACAAGATTGTAACATCAACAAAAATGTCGGCGTTCTGTGACATAATTTATGATAATATTGGTGCTATACATATGGTTTTATCACTTATTAGCCCTCATGTGTATCAGACACCATGTTGCTTGAGTCTGTAGTAGCACATAGGCACACACTTTTACTTGAACAGAGCTGGAGATGTTCAGTTCTTCTGCAGGAACATTACAGGAATACCTAACAAGATAATGTCAACACATCACACAAAGTGTCAGCAACTCTAATTGTCAGAGAGATTCTGCACCCTGAACATCAGGAAGGAATTTCAGAGACGGTAAGACTTTTAACTGACTGGTAAGGCGGTGCAAAACAGGGCGGGCTAAACAAAAAAATAACTGTATCTTGATAACAAGGATCTTGAGTCTCAGTAGTCACAGGATGCCATGATATTTTTTTTGTAATTAATTATCATTTAATATCTCTGATTAGTGCTGTCATTTTTCTAATATAAATGAAGGAAATACTTCATTTCAGGTTTTGTAGAAGCTCAGTATGTTTTTTGGAAAGAACCGAGTGGTGTTTTGTTACTGGATTTCTGTGCTAGTCATAGATTGTCCATAACAAATACCATGTTCAAGCATAGGGATGCTCATGAGTGTACCTGGTACCAGATACACTCATGATACAAGGTCATCTGACCTTGTATCATCTGACCCGAGTCTGTATGTCTTGGACACTCGGTTAAAGACTGCTGCCAAAACTACCTTCTACAAGGAAAAGCTGGAAGCCTCTGCACATGATCCTGGCACACTCCACAATATCTTCTCCTCACTACTCAACCAACTGGCTCCTCTTGCCCCATCCTCTCTGACTGCTAATGACTTTGCCACATTCTATGACGGGAGAATTGCAGCAATCTGACGGTCCTTTTCTCCCAACCAATCTCCTACAGCAGAACTTCAGGACCTTCCCTTCCCTCCCTTAGCAGAATTCTCCAACCTGTCACCTGATGAGATTCAGCAGATCATCTCGTCATGCAACTTCACCACCTGATCATTAGACCCAATCCCTTCCACAATGCTCCAGGCCATCTGCCTAGACCTCCTTTCCTTCAGCACAACCATTCCCAACCATTCCATATCATCTGGTCATGTTCCTGCTACTTTTAAGTAGGCAAGTGTTATTCTCATCCTCAAGAAACCCTGCCTGAATCTAGCAAAAGTTAGCAACTATCTCCCAGTATCGCTTCTCTCTTTTATTTCCAAAATTCTTGAAGGTACTGTTTATAACCAAATGTCTCTTTATCTCTCAGAGAACACCCTTAATAATCCCAAGCAATCTGGATTCAAAGTGGCACATTCCACAGAGACTGCCCTTCTGTCGGTCATTAAGACGCACCGCGTGGCTAGATCAAATCAACTATCATCTGTCCTCATCCTCTTGGACCTGTCAGCTACATTTGACACAGTGAACCACAAGATTATATGATCTATTCTTACAAGCCTTAGAATCTGTGAAACAGCATGGCAATGGTTTGCTTCTTACCTAGAAGATAGGTTGCATGAGGTGACATGGAAGGGATCCACATCTGCCCTATGCATACTCTATACTGGTGTCCCACACGGCTGAGTACTTGATCCTCTTCTGTTCTCCCTATATACCCGGTCTCTTGGTAAGATCATATCATGGCATGGATTTTCATACCATTGTCATGCAGATGACACACAACTTATTCTCTCCTTTCCTCCCTCAGACACTCAGGTTTCCCCCCAGATCTCAGCATGTCTGGCAGACATCTGATGCTGGATGGAAGCTTATCAGCTGGATTTCACTCTGAGTAAAACTGAACTGCTGTTCATGCCCAGGTCTGCATCAAATTCAAAACCCTGATGCTCATCTACAAAACTAAAAATGGCCCAGCACCCTCTCTGCTCTAATCACACCGCACACTGCACTGCATGTTCCCTCTGATCCTCCAGCACTGCTCGCCTCGTTCCACCATCTCTCAGGGATTGAAGAAGACATTCATCTTCTTCAAAGTTTATCTCTTCTGACACCTAGAATGTGGAACGAACTTACTCTCAATGTCCATCTTTGACAATCTTTAAACAACGACTCAGGACATACCTTTTTCTGCAATACTTGGACTAATCCCACTCCAAATGCCACTGGACACACATGTTGAGCCCAAACGAGTACTGCAGGTGAACTGGGACCGTCTAGGGGAGGCCTTTAATTTCCACCTCCAGCAGAGCTTTTCCAGCATTCCTGTGGCAGCTGGGGACATTGAATCAGAATGGTCATTGTTCAAAGCTTCTACTCCTGAAGCTGCAGCTGTGTGAGCATCGTATTTTTTCCCATTTGTTCGACCGAGCTAGGACCTCCAGTCAACAGTCACACTGACACACTGCAGGGCAATTTGAAAACAACAATTGGCCTAATCTGCATTGTCTTTGGACTGTGGGAGGAACCCAGAGTACCCAGAGGAAACCCACAAAGCATGGGGAAAATATGCAAACAGACACAACAGAAGAATCAAACCCAGGACCTGGAGGTTTAATTCAACAGTGCTAAACACTAAGCCACTGTGCCACTAACTGCAAGGTTTAGGGAGGTTTAATGTCTATTTATTTCACTATATATTTACTTCATTTACATGTATTTTCTAAATATTTTGATAGTTTTCATATGCAGAAACATGATCATAGTCTTGGAAATTGGTAATATTGATATTTTCATGTGACTGACCATATTGTTTGCATTTATATTATTTCGTATTATTATTATTATATGCGGTTCACAATACGAAATTTCACCCTAT
>QMIH01001799.1:72738-85203 GCA_003987875.1 Clarias batrachus | reverse complement strand
ACGCACACACACTCACTCACACGCTCTCTCACTCTCGCACGCACACACTCACTCCCCTGCACTCACTCTTACTCACTCACTCTGACACACACACACACACACTCTCACACTTCTTGCTCTTAGGCTGATAAATCATTGTGTGTGTGAGAGATTTCATGGGTGTGTTTTACCCAGCATGATGACTCATTATTGACACTCCTACTGGGTATTTCTGCAGAGTTATTTAGTAATGTGTGTGTGTGTGTGTGTGTGTGTGTGTGTTCCTTGGGTCAGGGGTCAGACAGTGAAGATTCTCAGGATTCCTCAGACAGTGGAGCTTCAAACCAGAAGACACGAGAGCTGCTTGCCAGACGCCCATCTTACAGGTTTACACACACACACACACACACACACACACACACACACACACACACACGAAATGATCATCGTATTAACAGTGAATTTTAGCCTTGTAGTTTTCTCGCTGTTTGCTCTCACTGCACTGAAATATGAGTGTTCATCATCAGACTTGTTAGAGTTATAGATTATTGATTAATTGATGTCCGTTAGTTAGTTATAGATTGGTTATATGTGTGGGTTATAGATTGGTTATCGGTTATGGGTTATAGATTGGTTATATGTGTGGGTTATAGATTGGCGATTATGGGTTATAGATTGGTTATATGTGTGTGTTATAGATTGGTTATTGGTTATATGTGTGGGTTATAGATTGGCGATTATGGGTTATAGATTGGTTATCGGTTATGGGTTAGTCATTTATTTTGGTGTTTTTGTGTTTCAGGAAGATATTAAACGAACTGTCAGCAGAGGAAATAGCAACGCATAACGATGGAGAGGACGAGACTTCGGCCTCGTCTGCCATGACCACCGTGTCCCTGTCCACGCCCATCTATCAGACCAGCAGTGGGCAGTACAGTACGTCTCTCTCTGTCTGTCTGTCTGTCTGTCGGTCTCTGATCATTGACACTCAGTATATTAGATTTAGCTGATACTTGATTTGGATAAATCAGCTGATCCAGGTGTTGCAGTAATGTGCTCTGTACGTGTGTGTGTGTCTGATTCCCCCTGTTGTTGTTGTTGTTAACAGTTGCCATAGCTTCGAACGGCTCTCTGCAGTTAGCGGGTGCGGGCTCCGAGGGCGTTCAGGGCCTGCAGACTCTCACCATGACCAACTCGACCCCAAGTCAGCCGACCATCCTGCAGTACGCTCAGACCGCAGACGGACAGCAGATCCTCCTGCCTGGCAATCATCAGGTGGTGCTGCAGGGTGAGTGTTGGCATGCGCCGCTAATCTCTCTGTGCGCGTCTGTCTGTCTGTGCGCGTCTGTCTGTCTCTGTGTGTGTGTCTGTGCGTGTGTCTCCCACACTCATGAAGAGCACAGATGCCTCATGCTGGCCAGGTGAGGGAGGGGCAGGGCGGGGGGAGCCTGTGTACACCTCGGGAATGTTTGACGTTTGTGTGTGTCCCACGTGTTCGCACCTCTCGCTGGACTTTAGGAGCTCTGCCTGGAGAGTCACAGCGATAGATGATATGATGATAAAGCAGAGATTACCGCGGGTGACGAGTGTGATGTGATTTTTACAGGAGCAGGAGGAGAGATGCAGGCGTATCAGATTCGCTCGTCATCATCAGCGCTGCCTCAGACCGTCGTCATGACATCACCGGTCATCGGCTCTCAGGGAAAGAGTGACGACCCCCAGATGAAGAGAGAGATCCGCCTCGCCAAAAACAGGTCTCTGTCTCGCTCTCCCCCCGTGTCGCTCTATTTTTATTAGGGTTTTTTCTGCAGAAGTGGTTAAATCCAGTGAATGGTTAAAATAAGCAAGTAGAAGTGAGTAACCATGTGTGTGTGTGTGTGTGTGTGTGTATATAGGGAGGCGGCTCGGGAGTGTCGCAGGAAGAAGAAGGAGTATGTGAAGTGCCTGGAGAACCGCGTGGCCGTGCTGGAGAACCAAAACAAAACGCTGATCGAGGAGCTCAAGACATTAAAGGATCTGTACTGCGTCAAAACGGGCTAACAGCTAGCGCTGCGCTAAACGGACAGTACTTGCAGCTCTGCCCACACACACACACACACACACTGACTGGGAATGTCAGTTCATTGTTTTTATACTCCTTTTTAACTAAGAGCTTAGGAAGTACACACGCAGAGTTTATGGAGAATAATGATATTTTTTTCTTTAGCTATTTTTAATAAGAGATGATGAGAAGTGTATATATTTTTGTGTGTGTGTGTGTGTGTGTGTGTTTCCTCCTGATCAGCCTCTTGTGTGTTTATTAGGGAAGTTTGTGTTTTTTTTTTTAATTGTTTTTTTATTATTTTTTCCCCCCCAGAAGTGCTAATAAATAAAGTGAAAGTTGAGAATAGCTCCGAGCAGGTAGAACCAGGTAACCCCCCCCCTCCCCCAACTCATCTCATGTATTCTGAATATTGTTACGTTTTTTTTTTTTCCCTCCCCTTTTCTGACACCCCGAGCCCATTGTGTCTGAGGCAGCGGTCCTCCAGCCAAATCTGTGTCTGTACTCGCGCCATGCTTTGAGTTGCTGCGGACTAGACGGCCAGACGGCTAGACGGTGATATATCCTGAGTAAATGTTAGTGACTGGAGCTGTTACAGTTCAGTTCAATCAGGGAGCACGCTTGCACTTCCACATGCAGGTGACGTCGTTTATTAATAAAATACTGAATATATATATATATAAAAAAACATTATTGGGCTTTTTTTTTTTTTTTTTTTTAAGAGAACCTAAATAAATATTTTATTCACTCATTTTGTAACTCCGTTTTTGTTTTTAATTGGTAATTAATGAATAATTATGCAGCAGAATATAATGTATAGTAGTTGACTGTTACATCATGAATGGAAATTAAATGCATACGTGTGTGAGAGAGAGATACAGTGTTTATAATATTTACTTCCTGCTTTTATCACTCTGATGGTGAATCCTAGGTGCTGATTGGTTGATTAAATTCCAGACAGTGCTGAAACAGACGATTACATAAACATGCTGTAATAGATTTTGGTTTCCATAGCAACAGCTGATTCAACGGGGTGTTTCTGTAAGAAGTGGAAGGAGTCTCCAGTGTCGGCGCGTCCTACCAGGAATCTTATAAGAAGTTTCGAGTTGCAGTCAGAAAATCATGTTTGGAAGCTCAAAAGCAATTATTTAAAGAATGTGCGTGTGTGTGGTGTAACCTGTCAAAGAAAAAAACTGACTGCTGTTCTGACTGAGGCTCTTCAATAATCACTCACAATTACATCAGAAATTATTTATTTTTTTATGTATAATTTCACAAAACACAAGGGTGGTAATGTAAAGTCTCTCCCTCACACACACACACACGACTCATCGCTGTCTAAACAAAAAAATTGTGTTAGAAAATATAGATTTGAAATTACTTAAAGAAAAAAAAAAGTACTCAAACGGCAGGTTAGTCTGATAAACTACTGTATGTGGTCAGTGTCAGTAAAGTGGGTGGAGCCTGAGCTGGTGTAGAAGCCAAGAAGCTAACGTGGTGTAGGTCGCAGTTTACAAGCTCAGCCTGAAAAGTGTTGATTAGGGTTTTAAACTTTGTGTGTGTGTGATTTATTTCACAGCATAACCGATGATGTGTGGTTTGATGATCAGCGACACTGGAGCCTGGATGTGGCGGAGCTGCACCTCGGAGAAGCCGGCCCGCTCCACGTCCGTCCAGGTCGCACGGGTCGCCTCACAGCCATCACCGAAATAGTACCTGTGGCACACGGGAAGGTCACACACACACTTGTAACACTATCAGAATCACAATCATAAAACAGAAATATCTCCTTGCTTTAAATTTACAAGACAGCGCTATCCACTCCTTCCGGTCACGTGAGCTCACAGACGCCCCTGATTGGCTGTAGAGCCGTGATTAATGTGGGAGGAGCACTAAGTACCTCTCGTCTCGGCCAATCAGCTCTCTCTAGACCTCCGGCTGTACCTGGTCAGTTTGGCCCTAAATATTTGTTGATTGCGGTAGTGTGCGTGGTGAGTGTGTGTGCACGAGCGCGCGAGTGTAAACATTTGTAATATGAGTGTGTACGGGTTAGTGTGTGTGAGAGTGAGGGAAAGAGGTGTGTGACGTGTGAATGTGTCAGTCTGTGTGTGACGAGTAAATGTGCTTGTTTGTTTGTATGGTGTGAGTCTGTGTGTATTAACATTAGTGATGTGTGTGTGTGTGTGTGTGTGTGATGGTTGTGTGTTCAATAGGCCGCAGATGCTGGAAGAAAAGCATCACACTATGATGATGTCACTCAATGTGATGTTCCTGAACGTGATGTCACTGAATATAATGTCACTCAATATAATGCCACACAAAGTTAATCATTTTTTGGTGTAAGTTTAAGACATTATCACAGCTGACCCATTTGAGATATCGAAAATCCCTCCGCAATTTTGCATCCGCAATGTGTTTAGATCTCATCGGCCCGGTTTGGTGATGATCGTATAATTTCCCTAGGAGGAGTATATCAAAATCCCAAAATAACCGGCCTCCTGTTGAGTTGAGCCCAGGACACGCAGTGTGAAAGTTGTTCGGCTCGATGAGCTCTAAATGTGTACCGAGTTTCATGTTCCTACGTCAAAGTGTGTATGAGCTATGCAGCAAAATCTCATGTGGGGACCCCTGGGTGCCCTGGGTCACATGACTCTCAAGCATCCTGATGGCAGCAGATTCCAACCTGTCTACCAAGTTTCATGGGTTTTTGAGCATGTTAAGACCCCCGAAAAGTCCAAAAGGGTGGAAAAAAAGAATCCTTAGAAAAACAAGAGGGTCCTGCGCACCTTATAGTGCTTGGGCCCTAATAATAATAACAACAACACAGCAGTGCCTTGGCATTATGAATTTAATCAGTTCCAGAGGTGAGTTCTTAAGGTGAAATATCATATTGTGAAACACACTGTCCCATAGGAAATAATGTAATTGCAGGTAATCCGTTTCAGTTGCCCAAAAAATATTACCAATTTACAATACTATAATATATATATCAAAACATTAAAAAAAAGACATGTAAATGAAGCAAAATATTAAATAAGTAGACATTAAACCTCACTTAACCTGAATTTATGATTCCTCTTGGCACTGACTGCTGCCTAAAGACACTAAATCTTCCCGGACGTACACACGACTAAGACTAAAGACTGAGACTCCGCTGTACAGACATCTAGAGGAAGTTTGTTTTGTGGGAGAACTTGGGAAGGTTTAAGACGATCAACATTCTGGATCAACTGCAGAGGACAAATGGTGGACAGAGACTGACCTGCCAGGAGTGAGTTGCAGTAGTCTCGTCTTGAAATAACAAGGAACTGAACAAGCATATGAGTAGCCTGTGAAGAAAGAAATGAGCGGATTCTTCTGATGTTGTAGCGAAGGATTTGACAGGAGCAAGTGAGGTTAGCGATGCGTGGGGAAAATAACAGATGATTGTCCACAGTTACCCCAAGATTGCGGGCAGTGGCTGAAGGAGTGATCTTATTGTTGTCCAGGGAGATCACAAGGTCTTGACATGGGGATGAATTGGCAGGGATGAACAGCAATTCGGTTTTGCACAGATTGAGCTTCAGTTGATGAGCTGCCATCCAGGATGAGATGTCTGCCACACAAGCTGAGATCCGGGTGGAAACCTGAGTGTCTGAGGGAGGAAACAAGAGAATAAGTTGAGTGTCATCTGCATAACAATGGTATGAAAGTCCATGCGATGATATGACCTTACCAAGAGACTGGGTATAGAGGGAGAACAGAAGAATACCAAGTATTGAGCCCTGTGGGACACCAGTAAAGAGTCTACGTGGGGCAGATGTGGATCCCCTCCATGTCACCTCATACGACCCATGTTCTAGGTAAGAAGCAAATCACTGCCATACTGTTCCACAGATTCCAAGGCTTGTAAGAGATGGATAATAGAATCTCGTGGTTCACTGTGTCGAATGCAGCTGACCGGTCCAGGAGGGTGAGGACAGATGACAGTTTAGCAGATCTAGCAGCATGGAGCTTCTCAGTGACTGACAGAAGGGCACTCTCCTTGGAATGCATCACTTTGAATCCAGATTGGTTGGGATCATTAAGGTTGTTCTGTGAGAGATAGAGAGACATTTGGTTATAAACAGCCCTTTCAAGAATTTTGGAATTAAAGTGAGAAGCGATAGTTGTTAACTTCTGCTGGATCCAGGCAGGGTTTCTTGAGGATTGGAATAATCTTTGCCTTTTTAAAAGCAGCAGGAACATGACCTGATGAGATGGAATGGTTGTGATGAAGGGATGGCGGTCTCATGAGATCACTTGGAGCATTGTGGAATGGATTAGGTCTAATGAACAGGTGGTAGGATTGGATGACGAGATGATCTGCTGAATCTCATCAGATGACAGGTCGTCGAATTCGACTAAGGGAGGGAAGGTGTGGAAAGTTCCTGAAGTTCTGGTGTAGGCGTTGGATTGGGAGCCAAGGACTGGCGGATTGCTACAATTTTCCCATCCAAGAATGTGGTAAAGTCATCAGCAGTTAGAGGGGGTGGGGCAGAAGGAGCAGGTGGGTTGAGTAGTGAGGAGAAGATATTGTTCATGTCTAGTTCTAAATCTCATAGAACAATTATCACAAAGGCTGTGACTGTGTAAGGTTAATGAATTCTCAGAAGATCCTAATTATTGTGTTCTCCCAGAAGGCAAAGGCTTCCTCACGTTTTTTCAGACTGTACATGTCATTTTGTTATTTTTTTTCTTTTTACAGGTGAGTGAAACAGGGCCCTGCTCAGGATTATGTTGTGAATACGTGATGAAACACAGGATTGCACATTTACGGTCATGACCAAAAGGAAGCTGGAAGAGTTGGCTTCCCTTTCTTAAAAAAAATTAAATAGAAAGATTAACCAATCAGAAAATTCTATCTTCATAGCGTCATCAAGCTGTAATTTGTCAAGAACCATGCAAGCGTGTGAGAAGTTCGCTTCCCGTACATTTAATGAAAATGAAAAGTATGGAAAGAATTTGTCATGTTGGTGTAGCAGAGTTTACAAGTCGTGTGTTTAATAGATGTAGCCTACTGAATATTTAAAATTGAACATTTCCTGGTTGAGTTTGTAATTAAAACTTCTTTTATTGAAGCTTCGCTGCACATTAAATGCCTGGTTATGTATTGGACAGGGGAGGTGCATGAATTAAAAGAGTGTGTGTGTGTGTGAGAGAGAGATGAACACAAGCATCGGCTGGAGTGTGTGCAAAGATTTTAGTAGTAAAAAAGCAGCTGACCAGGCTGTTTAAAGCGGCGGCGTATGATGTACAAAATACACACACACACACAGTGACACAATAAGAAAAAGGACATTTAGGTCATCTCAGTTGGCTTCCTCAAAATGTTCCTCTGCCACGTCACTGATTATAACATAAGTTTCTGTAACTGATCTCCGAACACTGCAAACTGGCTCTTATTTTGAATAGCTGTTAAAAGGAAGTTTTTCAGCACTGTTCCCTCCAGGTGATGGCGCTGTTACAGTTTTCACGCCACTCCAAGACCCTGTGTTTGATCACTGCACATTCCCATACTCTCATTTCTATTTCAGTTAATTAAGCAGCGCTCGTCTCTCTCTCTCTCTCTCACACACACACACACACGCTGCTCTGAGGCGCTATTTCCATGACTTCTACAGCATCAATACTGTGTGTGTGTGTGTGTGTGTGTGTGTGTGTGTACACAATACCAGAAAGGCTGAATAACGTGCTGAAAAAAGTAGGTCCAGCTTGATTCCTCTGCATCCACCACGTGCTCCATAAAGAAAAACGCTCCACCCTGTGAACCCAAACATCAAAGCGAATGCTGAGAGTCATAATCTGTACATCACTTCCTGTGTGTGTGTGTGTGTGTAAAACCTCTTACTTTCTCGGAATAATCTCAGAACCTTTGAATTGACCTTGCAGTGTTTGTGTGTGTTTTCGACATTATTATTATTTTTTCTGTAAGCATTAATTTTTTTTATGAACATAAACAGCACTAGTGACAGTATTACACTAAAAATTACTATAACAAATCCTATCATTCTAATTTGATATCTAAATTCTATACTACCATCTCTTGAGGATCGAGGAAGACATCCGTCTAGATTTTTTTTTTTTTTCTATTTTGGCCCGGAGGTGGAGGACTGAACTTCCTCTAGATGTCAATACACAGTCTGTACACGCCGACAACCTTAAAGCCGCTGCTGCATCTGTTTCTTAGATATTTGGGTAAATGACCCATCTTAAAAAAAAACAACAACAATAGACAATTTCATAACAGTGTTTGACTTTTGGCACTTACAGTTAGTAAACTAGTAGCCCAGTGTACGAACCCATCAGAACCTGTTACTTTGCAAATCTTGACTTTGCAGGTGTGTGTGTGACATCATGATCCCGGATAAGAGGAATGTAGAGTATTCATTATTCATCTGTAGCTTTGATCTTTGACTCCTTTGATGTTACAACACACCCGAGTTTATCCGAACGGGTTCATGTACAGTCCACTCGTCACTCACCAGAGAACCTTTAATCAAATATCTTTTATTTTGTATAAGCCATAAGCAGAAGACACAAACCCCGTGACCAACACTAGAGACAATATTAACCCGAACATTCATATAGGAATTGTGTAAATAGTGACAACAACAACAACAATAATAATAATAATAACAACAGCACTAGCAGCAGTCACCTCTCTGAGGATCCTCTTGGTCTCCTGCAGAACCAGGCCCGGGTTCTTGACGGAGCACAGCACCAGTGTGCACACCACCACGTCCACGGAGCGGTCCGGTACGTCCCGCAGGTCCTCCGCCGGCGCCACCACGAACCTCTCGTACTGCAGGTGCTCGCTCTGCTGCATGCTCTTCTGCAGGAACTTCTGGAAGTGCGGGTTCGGGTCGGTACACGTCACGCTGCAGCCCGCGGGGTAGAACTCGAAGTTGGCGCCGGTCCCGCAGCCGATCTCCAGCACGCGCAGGGGCCCGCTAGGCGGCGCGAACCGGGCTAGGCCGCGGAACAGCTCGAGCTTCTGCTCCTTCAGCTTGGCGTTGTAGGCCGGAGAGATCCGGTTCATCAGCGCCGGGAACACGCGCTTATAGAACCCGAGCAGCCCGAGCGCGTCCGCGAGCACCAACGGCAGCGTCACGAGCCTCACCAGCAGCGTGCACGCGCGCATCAGCCACAGCGCCATGTCTCTCTCTCTCTCTCTCTCTCTCTCTCGCTCCCGGAAGTGGATCTGCGGAGGGGGCGTGTGATTGGCTAAAGTGTGTGAAGAGTGACGTCAATTCTGTCTTCTTAATAATAAAAATTAGAATATAATAATAATAATAGTTATTATAATCTCTGTCCTCAGATCAGCTCCTCAAAACTACAGAAACTGTCCAGTCACTCACTCACTCACAGTCTACACGCGTTATCCTCATATACACAGCGCAGCGTCACAGGTGTGTACGGCGTTATATTCCCGCCACAATGCTGAGCGCGCGGTTTGACATTTTGAGAGCAGACAAAGCGCTGTATGCGCGTGCAGGGTCTCCCCTGCCCGCTCAACATGTTCTCGCGCGCAACTTCTCGATTCTGTGCGCGCTCGACTCTGCCTGCACGCGCGTACAACATTTCTTTTCTGTGCGCGCCACGAAACCGGCCAATCACAGACTTCCACACGCGACTTCTGATTGGCACGTCAGCTTCCACTGCGGAAGATCTCCTGGTTGTGATCTGGTCACGTGATTGGCTGACTAGACAGCTGCATGGATGAGGCTGTTCTTAATAACGTGGCCACTGTGTGCATGATGTATTTCCTCTAGTGCAAAGCGCATTTAGTGCTTACTGTTATTGTTTTATAATTCTATAAGCTTACTGGAGTAAAAGTGAGTCAAAATAACACCCACTTCCGCCTTTCGACTTCAAAGAGCAACAATAGTGTAATAAACATTTAATGCATTATAAGGGTGTCTAAAGATAAATATTAAGATAAATATTTTTAAGATATGAAAAATTAGTAGATACGATATATAAAAGTTTGATGTATTAAAGGAATAAAAGTTTTTGTTTGTAAAAGGACAAAACAGAAATAGTTTTAGTTTTAGAAATAGGAAGAAACAACTGATTTTCATTGTTTTCATTTGATAATAAGATAAGATAAGATGATAAAATAGAATACATTTTATAATACCAAAAAAATAAATATAAATAGAATAAAAATATATAGAAAAACTACAACAACAAAAAAAACTACTGACTGTACATAAAGGTGCAGAATTGTCTCTTTTGTGTTTTGTACATGTATGTTAATTAGGATATGTCATGTAGGATATATATTGCACATAATATTTGATATTGCATATAGAGTAGTAATGTTATTTCACACACACTATATATTGCACATGATTTACATAATATTGCATAATTAGTGGTTTTGAATGTGATCTTGTTATCGTAATAATAATAATATCTCACAATGTATCAGGATAAAGTTCTATTGATTATTCTGTCACGCCAGCTCCAGAATGAAGGGGGAGGAGTTATAGAGTGTGATTGACACTGGTATAAATGTGTGTGTGTTGGTAGTTGGTAACGATATTTGTCGGCTGCAGTGTCTCTTGGGAGTAGTTACACAAGGTACCAAAATTGTGAGTAATGCTGTTATCACACTTCATCAATAATATTCAGTATGTTATAAAACAGAGTGGTAATGTTAGCAGTATTAGTGCCTCCATCGTCTAACTTGACAGTAAAGCTTTGATAAACACTAGCTTCCTGTAGGGTCACCCATGGAGGCCAGGTTGAGGATTAGAGCTCAGACTAACAACCATCCAGCCCATGTGACCTCAGCAGCAGACCAGACACACCTGTGAAGGCTGCAACTGATTGATCAGCAGATCTGTAAAGGAGTGTGTGTGCTCTTGGAATACAACATCAACCACAACTAACTTGTAAAGCCAGGATTTATCTCATAAACGTCCACAAACAACTGAGAGTCCATAGATCAACAGAATGAAGCCATGACGAGTAGCAGCAGAGACATTTTGATCAACTGTACACTCAATTTTCCCTGGTTACAGGAATGAGGTAAAATAATCAAATGAAATAAAGTAAAATACATTAGTAAATCAAATATTGCAATATAGTGCCCTCCATAATTATTGGCACCCCTGGTGAAGATGTGTTAAAAGCCTTAAAATAAATTCAGGAGCATATTGTCACACTCAAAATTGTAGAAAAATATAACGTGAATATAAAGTGAATTTTAAGGGGAAATAAAAATCCCTGACTAACAAATAATTATTTTTCATAAAATAACCTGTTCCACAATTATTGGCACCCCTAACAATTCCTAGAAACTAAATGTAATTGAAGTATTTCTGTAATTTCTACAGTAGTTTACAAAAGTTGATCAGCGTATCTAGGAACATTTAATTAGTAATTTATCACTTCCTGCTTCCCTGGGGTATAAATATGATGTGACACAGAGGCCATTTCTCTTATCCACTCTTCAACATGGGAAAGACAAAGGAACACACCATTCAAGTAAGGCAGATGTGTGTCGACCTTCACATGTCAGACAATGGGTACAAGAAAGTAGCCCCCCGCCTGCACCTGCCCATATCTACTGTGAGAGGAATCATTAAGAAGTTTACAAAAACTGGAACAGTAGTAAACAAGCCTGGACAAGGACGCAGTGAGGAGGATGGTAAGTGACATAAAAAAATTATCCAAAGCTCACTGTTAAAGAACTGCAACAAATGAGAGCATCTCGGGGTCACAAAGTCTCCAAAACAACCATCAGACGCCATCTACATGCCAACAAACCCTTTTGGGAGGCAAGCAAGGAAAAAACCTTCACAATCATAAACGCAAACGTTTTAAAGCAAAGTCTGGTGGCCTCTGCCCAGAAGCTGAAGATGGCTCGTCACTGGGTCTTTCAGCAAGATAATGACCCAAAACATGTGGCCAAATCTACACAGAAATGGTTCACCACACAGAGGAATCAAGCTCCTCCCATGACCATCTCAGTCCCCAGACCTCATCCCCATTGAAAACCTGTGGAGTGAGCTGAAGAGGAGAGTGCAGAGGAGAGGATTCAGGAAGAGGAGAGGATTCAGGTCACGGGATGATTTAGAGACATTATGCAAAGAGGAACGGTCGAAGATCCCTCTTTCTGTGGTCTCTAATCTTGTGAAACATTATAGAAAAAGATCAGGTGCTGTTTTGTTGGCAAAAGGGGGTGTACAAAGTATTAAACATCAGGGGTGCTAATAATTGTGGCATCCATGATTTGATTTAAAATAATTATTTCTTAATGTGGGATTTTTTTCCCATTGAATAAATGCACTTGAATTAAAGGTTGGAATTTCCTCTTTTTTTCCATTGTGGTCGTATGTTATTTAGAACAATTTTTTAGAAGCTAAAGAACACATTTAACCAGGGGTGCCAATAATTATGGAGGGCACGGTATA
>QMIH01001799.1:37358-62369 GCA_003987875.1 Clarias batrachus | reverse complement strand
TGTGTGTGTGTGAGAGTGTGTGTGTGTGAGAGTGTGTGTGTGTGAGAGTGTGTGTGTGTGAGAGTGTGTGTGTGTGAGAGTGTGTGTGTGTGAGAGTGTGTGTGTGTGAGAGTGTGTGTGTGTGAGAGTGTGTGTGTGTGAGAGTGTGTGTGTGTGAGAGTGTGTGTGTGTGAGAGTGTGTGTGTGTGAGAGTGTGTGTGTGTGAGAGTGTGTGTGTGTGAGAGTGTGTGTGAGAGTGTGTGTGGATGTGTGTATGAGTGTGAGTGTGTGTGTGAGTGTGTGTGTGAGTGTGTGTGTGAGTGTGTGTGTGAGTGTGTGTGTGAGTGTGTGTGTGAGTGTGTGTGTGAGTGTGTGTGTGAGTGTGTGTGTGAGTGTGTGTGTGCTGTTTCCTGCAGTAAACTCTGAGAGCAGACTGTAAGCAGTGTGTGAAGCTGCTGTGTGTGTAATTGAAGTATTGGCTGTGGCTCAGTCAGTGAATGCGTCGTATAGCTGCACTTCAGCTCATCTGCAGGGCGTCACCACCGCCGACAGGCCGAATGACCACCGGATCGTTTCACACACCGCCGTTAGCCGTGCGTCCGATCTTCTGAGAACACCCGAGCCAAAAAAATCGACGGGCTTCACTCCGGGGAGATCGGATCACTCGACTTTCTGGAACGCACCACACGCACGGAGGTTTGCTCGGATGTTTATCTGAAATCACTGTGGAGAAAGTTTCCCTCGTTCATCTGCGAGACGTTTGTGTAATTAAAGCTGCTCCGCTTCCTAAACGAGGCAGGACACGCGGATGGAAACCCACTGGTTCAGGGTCGTAGATGTTTGCGTCTTGTTGTTGTTGTTGTTGTTGTTGTTGTTGTTGTTGTTGTCTCTCGGGTGCGTGTCGTGATTCCTGCTGTTGTTGCTTGTGGGCGTGGCCTGTTCGGTGTTCGACAGGGTTGCTATTGTGTGTCTCATTTTTGTTTTCTGTAGGGCTCCTGTGTTGTTAACTTCAGTTCCCAGAATGCTCTGCCCCTCACGTCACAGTCACATGACCATCACTGTGTTCACCTGCACCTCTCATTAGTTTGTCTATTTAAAGTCCATGTTTCCTCCATGTTGTTTAATCTTTTGTTCTTCTGTGGTGTTTTGCTTCTTGTCTCTAATACTGTGCATTGCATTAGCATTAGCTTTAGCATTTAGCCTGTAGCCATGTCACAGCACTAGCGCTGGAGATGATTAGATTCTGTGTTTGCGCTTCATCATGAGAAAGCTCGATGACGTTGGAGATGAGTCTCGTCTCTCAGCCGTTTGTGCAGCTCTCTGTCTCCGTCCTGCTGCTGCCTATGATGTTTGGATATCGTTTGTTCAGGATTGGTCTGAGGAATCGTTCGAGTTGAGTGTTGGATTTGTCGCTTCTTCGACATTCTGGCTTCATGTCATAGAAAATGAGCTGCTGCGTACTTGCTCCTGTGTGTGAGCCACACACGTACGGTTTTCCTACAGACTTTTATCAAGTTCTTGGTTTTAATGCTAGTTTCAGTCATGCTAATCCGAACACAATGTGTGTAGCGATGAGAGCTTAGCGGTGGTAGCTCAGTGGCTTAAACACGCTGGAACACAAGATGAAACAAGTGTGTAACGCGCAGGCCGCCTTCTTCTTCGTTTCAGTTTCTGTTTACACTGGACCTGGAGTTATCAGCAAAACTGACAATGCGAAAAACAAAGAAACAACCAATCCTGAACAAAATCTTAGCATGTGAGAATATCTTGAATATAGTCTACACTTTCTTAAAATAAGTTTACAACAAACCATTTTTTATGATGTTAAGATCATTTCTAATCAAATGTTACTCAAGTTTTAAGCAAAAAAAAATCTTGTTCTATTTTATAATTTTGGGAATTTATATTTTGAAAGAAGCGAAAATCTTTCTAAGCAGAACAAGAATTTTTTTACTTACGATTTCAGTAACATTTGACTGGAAATAAGCTTAATAATCTTATATTTCTTATTTTAAGAAATTGTAGATATCTGGTTAGATTCTAAAATGTTTTACTTGCTAAAACGTAAGATGTTATTGAGTAATTCAGCTTAACAGCTCAATACTAGCATTCGTTAGCCTAACCTAAAATTAATCCAAAAAGAGGTTTTTTATTTTTTATTTTGAATCATACAGCACATTGATGCAAATTTATTACATTTTTAGTTTATTTTGATGATTTAATGAATCAACTTAACATGACATATAATCTAATGCTTGTATACATCACGTACTATAAGTTAGCTGGCTAGTTGAGTAAGTTAGCGTGGTAATGTTAAGACAAAAGCTGCTTGTAATTAGAACTGGTAACTAGAAATATAAATGTTGGAAAAGTTCCTTTGACCGCAATCAGTTAATTTTATGTCATTATTGCTTTCATCTATAAATGAGATTGTGCTAGTGTTTAGTTTAACAAGGTCAGTAAATACACAATAGTTGGTTAAATCTAGAAGCGTTTTGAGGAAGTAAAGACGTCATAAATTGTAACTCCTAATTGTAGCATAAAAATCAACAATGATGCATCTCTAAGTGAAGTTGAAAACATCAGTAGTCTTTACTACACTGTACCACAAAGAGTGTGTGCACAAGTACGTACAGTCTTCACTGAACAGAGGAGTGTGTGACACGAGGGGGGTAGATATGGTGTGTGATGGTCAGGGGTGCACATACTTTTGGCATATAGGGTACCAAAGAGACACGAATGACGCCGTTACGTTGTTACCTGTAGAAACACTTTCTGAAGTGACCATGACATCATCAGCTTCAGCTTTCAGCGTGGTTTCCATCCTAGCATCATAACTCCTGTGTCCCGTGTCCTGACTGGAGGGTGTTGATGATTCCTCTCTAACAGCAGCTCTGACAGTAGCGCAGGTTAACTGTACAATGCACTGTCTCCGATACATTATTGTTTCCATAGTAACGGCTCGATCACAGGGAACGTGTGTAATCATTTCTATTTCGTGAGAAGACACAGACGTTACTGGTACATTAGTGAAAGGAGCCCCGAGTGTGAGTGCTGTCACTGAAGTCTTCAGAACAGAGGAGCGTCTTCGTGGTTTCTCAGTCACATGACTCACTGCGGCTTTTGCGTTCAGAAGTAAGAGAGACTGGTGAGGGGGCGAGTGTTTGCAGCTGCTATAACGTCAGGGGCAAGTCAGACCTGAGGGGAAGTGTTCTGTATCTAATAGTATAACTGTAGCGTGTGTGTGCGTGAGTGTGTGTGTAAAATGCTCGCGTTTTGTCTTCTGTCCCTCAGAACCAGCTGTCGTGGATGGATTCTAACTAAAGAGGGCTCTGCTGCAGGATGACAATATGGCCGCGCCGCTGCTCGCACCCCCAGGCCCCGACAGCTTCAAGAAGTTCACCCCGGAATCTTTGGCCAACATCGAGAAGCGCATCGCCGAGGAGAAGAAGAAGAAACCCGTCAAACCCCGATCCGACAGCAGTCATCGAGATGACGACGATGACAACGGGCCGAAGCCCAACAGTGACCTGGAGGCAGGGAAGAGCCTGCCCTTCATCTACGGGGACATCCCCGCGGGCATGGTGGCCGTGCCTCTGGAGGACCTGGACCCCTTCTATCTGAACAAGAAAGTGAGTTTGTGACTTTCCAGTATTTACACGACTTTAACAGTTTTATATCATAAGGGTGTGTGTTTCTTTGAAGATGGCTGCATTTAATTAAGCTGTCTGGTGATGTGTAACTAACCGGCCTTGAGAGGGATGTACTCTTGCACGCTTAAAGGACAGGGATAGTTAGGGGTTTGGGGTCACTGCATTGAAGCATGGTGGTGGGAGCATTTTTTTTCTTCCTTTTTTTTTTAAACAAATCAAAGATTTCATAGTTTTCTGCCAAAGATTTGTTTCAATAACTCAAGTATTTTTCCATTTTTTTGCCAGTCACCAGGTTTCCGTGCGGTTTCAGGATCAGTGATACAGCAGAATGTAAAAGCAGTAATGCTGAATGAGGCTCTTTACACTTTTTCTTTGTACTCGTCTACGTGAGTGTGTCACTCTTAAAGGATATTTACGTTTATGCGCTGATCCACATCTTTATTTGTCTTCTGGGGGAGAATTTCTGTCTGGTGTAAAAGAGAAAAACTAATCAGATGCGTAACCATGGCAACACTCTTGTTAGTTCTAGCTTGTATCAGCTAACTAACTAGCCTAGTCTGCTGTTTAGATCGGATTTATTATCCTCGGTAATGCTGATGAAGGGATGCGGACGGTGTTTGTTTGTCTTTGCTGTGGAGACTCGACTGCATGCGGCTCCAGACGGATATACGTCCTGAACACACACTGAACATAACATTAGCAAGTGAGACTATCTTAAATAAAAAGTCAACTCTGCAACACGTATATAAAGAAATAAAAAAGCATGAATCCTGTTTTCGGACACTTAAAACTCGGTGGCTTCTTTCTGAAATAATAAACATTTTCATGGAGTAGAATGAACACATTTTGAGCTTGAAATAAGTCAAATATAAAGAACTAGACTTAATAACGTTATATTAGTGTAAAAACTTTAATAATCTCCGTAATAAATTTTGTTGATTGCTGAGATGTAATTACTTTCGGTACAAAAACCAGGACTGTACGAGTTCATCAGTCTTTTAGCGATTGACTGAAGTTTTAGTTTCTGAATCAATACTCTCTTCTTCTTCTGTTTTTTGACTATTTAAGTAAACGTTAGAATGTTAAATCAACAAATTCCTTAAAAATGATCACAGTTTCTAATTCCATCTTAATGTGTTTTTCAAACATATTGCTTCCTTTTCTTATTTTAAGTTTATCAACGATTGGTTCAACACCTCCACCTACTGGTCTGGAGCAGAAGATCAGAAGGAACAAAAGACCCTTCGTTGGTATGAGACCAATGTGCTGGTTCTCTGGTTCTGAAAAATAAAGCTAACGTGGAAATGCCAACATGTGCAATTCCTCAAATGACCACTAGGACCACATAAAACAGTTTAGGTCTCCATAGCTAGATTTAACATCCACAACATCTGTACAGGGGTGAATTTCTATCTTTACTCACCAGTTAAAATTATATTAGGCCATAAAGTCTTGCCTCATTAGGGGCGTGGCTGATTTAAGTGACGGCGGCATCACGGATCAGTCAGTTCCTGCAAAACCTGTGGTTTGTCCAGGTCTTATACAGTCTACGCATGAGACATGACATAAAAAAAAAAGTTACACGGCATTTCAGTGCATGTTAGACAGAGTTGGAGTTTCTCCAATACTAGTAAGAAATCGAATTAGACTGTAAACATAAGCGGCGTTGAATCGCATTCAAAAACGGTTTGCTCTGATTCACTGCTCTGTTCTTCATCACCACTTCAGCCGACATGTTTATTTTAGTCCGCCGCTCTGTCTGACTGTGTAATTGTTCACAACTAAAATCTGATTGGAATTAAAAGAAGAGTGAGATTTTGACTCGTTCAAAAAGCCTCTATATAATTTCAATATTAATATCTAAAAAATAATAAAAGTGAATTTGTGTAAATCTATAAACTAATAAAAACACAGTGCTGAAATGTTTAATATTAAAACAAGACAATTTACCTTTAACTCACAATATAAACACATGAAACTTGGGGAATGTGAGGGAAAAAAACGATTATAATTGATGACGTACGCAGTGAATTTTAAGAACTAAACATCAAAAGACAGAGACTGAATTCAACACTGATTTGTTCAAACAAACAAAAAAAAGAAGACATTTCTCAATATGATTTCTTTATTTATGTAACCAGTTATTAGTCCAGAGAAACTCACCAGATTGACCTTATATTTTTACTTATTACACTTTAGAATGTCAGTTTCGTTAACTTCCGGGTTCTGAGGTCGAATCCCAAACATTGGTAAATGTAAAGCTAGTGCACTATGTAGGGTGTACACTCCCTTGTAGTGCCCTTGATCAGGGGTTAGCGATAGGAGTTTGGGATTCAGCCTCGTGTTAGACGCTAGTTAGCGTTGTAGCTAAGCGTTAGCCGTGAACAGAACGACACGGACGGTTCGGAGGCGATTCAGAAGGACTCAGAAGTGATGAGTGCAGAGACGTGAGGCGTGTTGTTTAAGAGACATAACGTTATCAGATGTGTGTTGTTGCTGAAAGTGCGTCTGTGACTGGGTGTGAATGTGGGCGTGGTCAGGCAGCTGCTCTCTCCTCAGTACTGCGGACCGTACAGACCCACTCTCACCCACGCTGAGACACACAGTCAGTGTCATTAACCACTGGACAACACCTGGGACACGCCCACTCACACACACAGTTACACAGCACAGTGCTGTTACTGTCTCTCGTCTCTGGGTCTCTGGGACACTGTTGTGTTGATGTCAGGGTGTGTGTCAGGGTTTTGATGCCCAAGTTCATTAGAAGTGAATGGCCTTGATCCTGAACAAAGAAACATGTAAGTTGTATTGATTTGGAGTGAGAAGTGAGCAGAAGTGCCTCAAACGCTTGGGCTCAAGAAGTTTCAGGGTTCAGATTCCAGCAAGTCTGCACGAGACCATGAACCCTGTCTGCTCCAGGGCGCACTGTATCATCTCTGCTTATAGATGTTTATGTTGGGGTGGTTTGGACGTGTTCAGAGGAGAGATTGTGAACATATCGGTAAAAGGATGCTGAGATTGGAACTGCCAGGCAGGAGATCTAAAGCAGGGGTCGGCAACGCTAAACACTAAGAGCGCAGAGAACACTGCATATATCGGTAACTATAGTGTGTTGCATTTCTGAAATCACTGAACTGCTGCAGGGAGAACTAAATTTAATTTCTGCATGCAATAAAAACATTTTGAACATTGAAAAAAAAAAGACGCTGGGTTGAAGGTTACTTTCCAAATAAAATTTGAGTACTCCATGTATTTACATTTAGCAGACGCCCTTATCCAGCGATTTATATCTTTATCTCATTATATATCTGAGCAGTGGAGGGCCTTGCTCAAGGGCCCGACAGTGCTAGCTTGGTGGTCATGGGCTTTAAACCTGGGACCTTCCAAACCGTAGTCCAATGCCTTAGCCACTGAGCGACCCCTGACCCCTGAGTTATGTGGCGGGTGTCGCACCTTGGCGGTTGTAACGCATATTTTGAGCGACTAAAAAATTAAACATGTTTTATTTTAATGTTATAAGATCACCACAATTTTCCAATTTAAAATGACATTTGAAAAACTAACAGGCTAAAATAAAATACGTTTTAATTAAATACTCATCATTTTTTTTCCTGAAGTCACAGGGAGCCGCAAGCGGGGAGATGAAAGAGGCCGAGCATTTCCGACCCCAAAGACCAAAGAGGAGATTTATGGACGCAGTGCGAGAGGACATGACGTTACTGTAGTTGGTATGAGAGAGGATGCAGAGGGTAGATTTGGGCAGATGATTCGCTGTGTCGACCCCTGAAAGGGAACAGCCGAAAGACAAGGATGAAAATATCCCAATCTGAAAACAACGCAACACATTTTCGTGCGTATCATAAAGGGACTTCAGGCGCTTGACAGGAGAGAAGAATCTTCAGAGTTTAGCTCTATAGCGCTCCCTGTCTTGTAATCCTACATGGATTAGTTTTTTCAGAAGCCTGATTCCTAAATCAAAAACCTCAACAGATGCGTTGATGATTACAACTGAGCAGCTAGTTTGCCAGCGTAGTCACGTCATTTATTGCAACATTATAGTAGCTAATTGTGTTCTTGCAAGTTTCAGTTATGTTGAATCCAGCAGCGGCAATGAAGCAATGAAGCTGGTACTGCTAAGAAGCGCCAAGCAATAACGATGACAAAGATGTAAATATTTGAGAGAATGAGGTGAGGTGAGAAGATGGCAGACATTCTTCATTCTTTTAACATAAACCGTCCAACCATCAATTGCGCTGGTATCCTAGTACCTAGACGATGTTTGTTTGACCTACAAATCAATCGGACTGACGAAGAAGCGGAATGGAGTTCGTTCGTTTGGTGCGGACTTTCTGTATTTTATTTGCGTCTATGTGTCAGTTTACAGATCCACCACAGGGGGCGCCAACTCTTCTTTCACCACATGGCACACTATCTGTACATTCATATTTATTCATAATTTAGCCACACATTTGGATTTTTTGTTTAGTTAATTCCAGACAAATAAAGTGGTTTTAGTGGCCGTATAATTAAATAGTGCAGCATTATGAGAGGAATGCAGTGGTGCAGGGGTGTTAAAGAAAAGCCGTTTGCTATAGCAGAGGAGCAAGGCGGAGTACACCCTCACACACACACACACACACACACACACACACACACACCTCTCACCATAAACCTCAAAACGCTTCCTGTGGTCCACAGCATCTGTCTCTACACTCCCATCCTGCATGAGAGACGTGAGAGAGAGAAACTCTGGACTTTCCCTTTAACAGTTGGAGTTGGAGGTGAGGTGGTGTTCAGTATGTAGGTTAGAGGATGGATCGCTCTGCAGCTTTCTCCTCGATGAGTAGAGCAATATTTAGAGGGTGGAAAGCCAACAGTCTGTCGCAGTGTGTGTGTGTGTGTGTGTGTGTGTGTGTGTGAGAGAGAGAGGGACTTGCACACACTCTGGGGAAGCCTGTACTCAGTATTCAATAACACAACAAGCCTGCTGCTTTATTCACAGCTTCAGGATTCAGTGTTTCAGGGACAGATGCCTGGAAACGGACGCCATGCTGCCTTGTGTCTGACATTCATGTCTCATAATTATACATTCTACTGAAACTACTGCTTTACTTACAGAGAGAGAAAGACAGGAAAGAGGGATGAACTGAGAGAGAGAGAGAAGAATTAAGGTATTATCTAAAAGAAAGACAGGAAAGAGTGAGTAAAAGAGACAGGAATGAAGGAGAACAGAGAGACAGGGATGAGGGATGGACCGAGAGAGACAGGGATGAGGGATGGATTTGAAAGCGAGAGACAGGAAAGAGGGATCATCCAAAAGAAAGATAGGAAAGAGAAAATAACAGAGACAGGAATGAGGGATTATCTAAAAACACAGAAAAGAGTGAAGGACAGAGAGACAGGAGCATTGGGTAAGCTGAGTGAGATGGGAATGAGGCGGTGGACGGATGAACGTGGGACAGACTGAAAGAAAGATGGAGAGAGAGAAAGAAAAACTCAACATTACTTTATCTATTTTTAATCTAATTAGATTTCAGGAAGGTTCTCACTCACACATCCCAAGTCTCTCTGGTGTTTCCCTGTGTGTGTGTGTGTGTGTGTGTGTGTGTGTGTGTGTGTGTGTGTGTCTGCAGAAGGATGATGTAAGGGGAATGCTGTGTCTATGGTTAAACAAAAAAAAGGGATACAAAATCTGATATTACCTCTTTTTTGAAAAGCCAAAATCCCCATGACTGGAACCCATAACTCCATCACACTACACAGTTCTAAAAAGGTAGATCTCCTGAACTGGAGGCAGTGGGACCTCTATGATGTTCTCTTCTATCTTTAGCTTCACTGCGGGATGCACTAGTGTCCTCATGCCAGACACAACTTGAAAACATTCAGAGTGGTGCATCTGGTGAGGAAGTGTTCAAGGCCGAGCTCTCCTGAGTTGACATATGTCCTGCTCCAGCAGTGCTTGTCTTTCCCTGGTTAGGGACATGGTGTGCGACCAGGCTAGATGTGTAGAAGCGTTATAGTGAATGATGCTTCCTTGAGAGAAAGATTGTTTGAGCTGACACCAGTCCACAATTTGTTCTATTCCCACTATGTTCTATGTTGTCTGATTGCTGTTACTAGTGAGGGAGTCGAGGATAAGTTGCAGACGGAGGCAATGTAGCCCAACAGGTTCAGATTTGTGGTCAGATTTTGTGGGATTATTGCTTTGTAAACTGAAGTGAGGAATATTATTCTAACCTTTGTTTCCTTCTTGTTAGGGTGGCCCAGGGGGGTTAATGGCTGCAGATAAACACTTTTAACAATTGACATTGTCGCAAAGCAGCTTTACACAATCAAAAGAAGTAAGTTTGTATGCAATGTGTATGAATCAGAATGATCAGATGGTCCCTGATGAACGAGCCGAGGGCGACGGTGCTGAGGGAAAAACTCCCTGAGATGGTAACAGGAAGAAACCTTGAGAGGAACCAGACTCAACAGGGAACCCATCCTCATCTGGGTGATAATGCTGATCAATCCCTGCTCTCCGTTATACTGTGTGTTAGGAGGCTGGAGGTTCAGTATAACAGGAGACGTGTTAAGATTAAAATTAAAAGGAGTCCAGTTTGTTCCTGGAGGCTCAGGTAGACTGTAGGAGATTCCAGTCCTGAGCTATCGCCCATGAAGCAGATTGTGGGCAGCGGTATCTCAGTGGTAAAAACATTAGACCACCAGGTGGAAGGTGGTTCAAACCCCAGCATCACCAAACACTGTGAAGGAAATTATTTGAGTGATTATGATTAAACTGTTAACGGTTAACGAGATAGTACAAGAAAGTAAGATTGAGAAGATTCAACAAGATCTTCTCAGAGCACTTTAAGATGCCTGATGTAAGTGCTTCAGTGCAGAAGGTTAGATCTCTTTGGTACAAGCATACAATCCTATATTATATGTAGGATTTGAATCCACTGGCCTGTTGAAGTTCATTAGTGAGCTCAGCACATTCTCTGAGGTGGAGTAATGTTTGATTTTTTAAAAATTACAGTTACCAGAATCAGAACCAGAAAGGAACCTATCTTCATCTAGGGGATCTCAAATGGTCCCATAACAAGTTATTAATTTTGAAAAAATGGAGGCAAAGGAGGCAAGCATCATGATGGGTCAGACAGGAACGAAGGTTAGAAATCAAGATCAGCAGCATCTCTTTTAGATTTAGTGATTTGGGATTGTACATTGTATGCAGAATTCACAAAGCAGGACCAGTTATGACACCAGTTTAGCATATGTAAAGGGGATGAGCCAGAAGGTCACATAGAGATGAGGACACATTGAGGAAATTAAAGCGCTCAGTCACTTCACTGTCTACAAACCAAAAACACTGACCAGCATTCACTCACTCACCGTCTTTATCCTGTATTCAGGGCCGCGGGGAGTCTGGAGTGTATCCCAGGAGGGGATGCCAATTCATGGCAGGGCACACACACATTCATTCACACACTACATACAATTTGGGAATGCCAGTTAGCCTACTCTACAGGTCTTTGGACTGTGGGAGGAAACTGGAGTACCCGGAGGAAACCCACCAAGCACGGGGAGAACATGCAAACTCCATGCAAACAGAGACGGGAATCGAACCCATTACACCACTGTGCCGCCTGCACTGGGTTCAGCAACATCATTATGTCTACACAAGCTTTCAGTGTCTAATGTCCTTTACACATTCCTCAACTTTATTAAGCTGGTGTCTCTCATCTGGCTTTGCTGAGACATAGAACTGTGTGTCATCAGTGGAAACCCACAGGAACTATCTACAGAGAAACAAGAGGACCTAAAAGAGAACCTTGACAATTCCCAAATTGTCATTGTTAATATTCTGAATATCTTGTAAATGAAAATACTTAAATTGATAATGCTTCCATGTTCTGCTGTAGGTTTCTACATGCACATTCAAACCCATAATTGTTTTTTGGCTCCTTAAAGAACAATTATGGATTTGAATGTCTATGGACAAACAGCAGAACATGAAGGCATTATGGTCGCCTTCTTTAGAAGCTGTTGTGTTGTATGTCATCAGCATAGAACGGAGAGGCGGTATGGTTATGAGGCCAGGAGGGGGAAATGAGGTTGTGCTGCAGGGTGTGGAGACCAACAGTCCCCAGAGTAAAGAAACGACTCTCCAAAATGTAACGTTTGAGCCAGTTTGGGCGGCTCTTTGCATCAGTGCACGGCCCAGGATGCAGACTCAGGAACTGCTGGAGAGATCAAATCTCACTGTAGGTCTAGAAAGATCTCAGCAGCCTCCAGAAGAAGAGTAAACGTGAGGCCATGGAGAGAGGAGTCAAGGCTGATGACCTCAGCCGAGCTCCAATCGCAGCACACACCAGGAGAAGTGCAAAGAATATAAATGAATGAATGAATAAAGGAATGAATAGAAGCTGATTAAGCAACAGCTTTTATTGTTTTTATCATGTGAAAATTTGAAACCTGTTTGTGGATTTCATGATTCCAGATTTTTAAGATAAAAAAACAAAACATTAATGGTCCCAAATTAAAACCTTGTGGGACACCATATACTATAACACATTCTACAACTTCTCTGTCTCTTTGATAAAAAAACAACAACGGGTAACTGTCTGTCAGTCCATGCAACCTGCTTAAAGTAGTTAGGGCATGTATATTTTTGTATTTAACAATAATATTAATAATAATAGAAATGTAATAAATAACTGATTCTCTAAGGAATAACAGCTGTTGCGAGATCACCAGTTTGATGTATTTATTTCCACATCAGGAACTCGGTGAGAGTCTGAAGCAGGCGTTGCGGTGCTCCAACACCTGCCCCCCTCCCCCACACACACCTCGCTCTGGAGTCAGCACTTCCTGTTCTTGATGGATAGTGATGTTAGCCGTTAGCGTTAGTGTTACACTCTGACTTCCAGTAAATGGTCTGTTCTCTTGGCCAGTGCTCACTGCGGTTCTCTTCCAGTTATTATGTCATGAGAAACACTTCCCTGTCTAAACGCCGCTTACGATCACGTTGTCTGTGACCTTCACGTGAAGATTTCAAATGTTACAAAATAAAAATTAAAAAATGATTATATGTTGAAGCACAATATTAAAATGTTAACCCTTAAATTATTCCTTTGGGTAAATCTGATTCATCATAAATACTGTTTTTAATTGATGTCAGTTTAATCAGTTACATTCATAACACAACAGATAAATAAGGTAAAAATAATATTTATAAATGATGTTTTAAGGTATGACTGTTATTTTATCTGTGTTTTAATGCACTGACTTCTGCTTATTAAATTCCCCTCCCTCTCTCTCCCTCTCTCTCTCTCTCTCTCTGTGTGCAGACCTTTATAGTGCTAAACAAAGGAAAAACGATCTTCCGTTTCAGTGCCACACCCTCGCTGTATATCATTAGCCCTTTTAATCTGTTCAGACGAATAGCTATTAAAATTTTGATACATTCATATCCTTTTCACTGATTTCTACACCAATGCTATACTTTTATTTATTTTCACCTCTTTTATTTATTTATTTATTTGTGTGTGTTATAAGTTTTAGATCATCAGCCCTGTTGCTGTACTCGTGGTTTAATCTCGGATTGTTTGGAGCAGAATTCAGCGTTACGATTATGTCCAAAGTTTTTTTTTTTTTTTTTTGTGATTAATAGAGTAAATACATCAAGATTCATAATTATATTTCTTCTTAATAAAAAACTAGAAACCTACTAATAAATCGTCAGCATAAACTTCATCTACTCTTGCCCTTTGACCTCAGCAATCATTGCAGTGATGCTGATGTTAATGACTGAGTGCAGGTTTCAGCAGGAAACATGCCGTGCTCTATTCAGATCTACCGGAGGTGCTGTAAATGGTGCAGAACCAAATCTTAATGAACTATTTAAAACAAATCAGTGACTGGGTAAGGTCATGGATTTTAGAAGAAAAAAAAAAAACACGACTTTTTCATTAATAATCAAATTTAAATTCAAATTCAATTCAAATTAGACTAAAGTACACCGTTTAATGTGGTTTAGCCATTTTGGCGGATTTGCTCCCCTGCCTGTATGAGTGGGTTTACAGGACTGCTGTAGTGACACTGAGCAACAAATTGAAGATATTTTGGAGTCTATGAACCAATAAGACGTCCTTGAGGTCCATGATCCACACCCACACCTCTACACTCCACTCCGATGTTCACAAAAACAACGTTCCACCTCCAACTCCTGACCATCTCGCTGTGGTTTTCTCTGATTTGGGACCGTAGGGAATCCCTCCTGAAGCGCCGTCATGAACAGATTTTCTCTTTGTTGTGAGTAAGGTTAAGGTTTCATCATGGAAACATGAAACATGTTTAATTTAGGGTTTTTTTAAAGTTTGCATTATGATGAATCAATGAGAAGAATGACATTTTTTCCGATTTGTGTGTGTGTGTGTGTGTGTGTGTGTGTGTGTGTGTGAGAGAGATTCTATTCTGGAACTTTCCTTAACTTTCCCTCACAGTTTTCAGCATGATCATAATGTGCACCATTTTAACCAACTGTGTGTTCATGACCTTCAGTAACCCCCCGGAGTGGTCCAAACAAGTCGAGTGAGTCGATCTCTTCACTTCTCTTCTGTTTCGTTTTGGTAGAATCTGGTAGAATTATGACGATTTCTGTTCAATTCTTTGTTCTGTTCCATCCTATTTCTTTTATTTTATTGTAATTGAATGTCGTGTGTTCTCTTCTATTCTAATTTATGTAGAAATATATAAGTGGTTGTTAATTGCTTTATGCTCTAGGCTTTAATCATTGGAATTTAAATGCAAATAAAAGGCTTGAAAAATTACACTTTACATGAAAGGAATCTATGAGTTTCACTTTTTAAGTTAAAGTACACTTTTTTCAGATTTTTGTATTATTTAATGGATTTTATTCTCTTTTGTATTAATATGTACATTACAGTCAAGTCTGTATTTTTCTGTACTTTGTCATTTCTATACATTGTGTACACGTTGGTTTATTATAGTACAGTTTAATATATATTATTATACTATTCTAATCTCTGAATTCTATTCAATTGTATATTTTCACACACACACACACACACACACACACACACACCCCTGACATGCGTCACACTCTTTCTGTATCGCAGGTACACATTTACAGGGATTTACACCTTTGAGTCTCTCACAAAGATCGTGGCACGAGGATTTTGTATAGACGGCTTCACCTTCCTCAGAGATCCCTGGAACTGGCTGGACTTTATGGTCATCTCTATGGCGTAAGTACACACACACACACACACACACACACACACACACACACACACACACAGAACCTGCATGCAGAAGAATATCACTCTTGTTTGAAACATTTCTGACTTTCTGCTGTCAGGCTACTTTTTATTATTTACAAATGACTACATTAACATGATCACGAAGTTAACGATGCGGAGAAGCGGAGTGTGTTCAGATGACACACATGAAGGACACGCAAGCTCAAAGTGTCTCAATTGAAATACAATCTGTAATGCCTCAGCGACATGGTGACCTCTGCTAGTCAAAGCCCGGAGGTCCGTTTGGCATACAGGAGTGTGTGTGTGTGTGTGTGTGTGTGTGTGTGTGTGTGTGTGTGTGTGAGAGAGAGAGAGTAATAATCTTTTCTCTTCCCTCCATCACAGGAAATAGAAGAACATGTGGTTGATTGTGTTTGCAGCTATTCACTTTTTTCATTAATCATATTATTAACTTTATATAAATAATAATAATTATAATAATAATAATTTACACTAATAATGTTACATCTGTGTAACATGAATAATAATAATATTTTTTTATTGCAATCGTAAAAGCCAAAAAGTTGAAAAGTGTTTGGTTCCCAGGAGACCGGTTCTGTTTAGCTGTTGCCATGGCGACGTCATGTATAATTCATTTCTACTTACGTTCATGTGGGAACAGATTTTGTTGGATTTCCCATCTGAAGGTCCTTCATGGAACTAAACAGTTTTTTTTTTCCCCTCACAGAACTGTCGTTACACTTTTATCAGTATGAGTGTCAAAGTAAATAATTCAAGGCTTTTCATGGTTACGATCTGCACTAATATGGTCCGTGTCCATGTTCTCCTCCCGGCTGTTCTCACATGGTCTATCTGTTTGTTATTATACTCTCACTCTTATACATATTCTATTTTATTCCATTCTCCTGCCACAGAGTGCTTCTCACTTTTATTCTACTATTTTATCTCCTCTTCACTCCCCTTTTCCTTCTGTCTCTCTAGAAAATATTTATTTGTAGGTTTTACTTTGTTCCATTATATTCCGTTCTCTTCTTAAATATTCTCTTCTGTTATGTTCTGGTATAGTTTATTGTGTTCGGTCCTCTGTGCTGCCCGGCAAAACACCTCCAGCTGGATTGAAGCACATGCGACCAGTAAGAGGCACAGATTGGATAATTTCGCTTCTCATGTCTTACACAGCCGCGTGGGAAGGTGCAGGCTGTGGTCACGGACTGCAAAAAACATTACTGTATTTCAAGAGAGTCACATGGTTCATGCAAAGACAACAACTAAGGACATAAAGCTGAACAGGCGTGGCTGAAGATCTGTCCAACACATTATTAAACCCTGAGCTGATCCTCAACTTCACAAAGGAAATGTGATCAGAACCTCACCCTGATTGAGTGTGATGGAGATCACTTACACACCTGCTGAAGTCACATGGTAAAAGAAATCAACAGTACAAATCAGAGCTAAACAGCTGTGTGTCCATCAGAAAACCACTCGTTATTGAGACGGGACCTTGGAGTGATGGGAAAAGGTCATGTGACCTGATGAGTCCAGACTGAGTCTGTTCCAGAGTGATGGGCGTGTCAGGGTGAGAAGGGAAGCGCTGTAATGAAGCGATGCTCCCATCATGCATCGTGTCCACTGTACAAGCCTCTGGAGACAGTGTTATGATCTGGGGTCGCTTCAGTCGCTCAGGTCGAGACTCAGCAACGTCATGTGGAGATAAAATGAAGTCACATGACCACCTGAATATACTGAATCACCAGCACATCACATGAGTGGAGGGTTTCTGCTTCCCTGATGGGACGGAGTGTGTTCCAGGACTCATGAGTGTCTGTGGGACGTCCTGGAGAAGAGCTTACAGAGCGGCTCGACTCTCATCAATACAAGATGTTGGAGAGACAGGAATGCGACTCTGGGCAGAAATAAATGTGATGTTGCATGAGTTTGTAGCAGTTCACAACGAACCTTTTCTTTGTCTGAGGCTGAGCCGTGTACTGTACTCATTTCATTTTTATTTTATGATGTTACACATGTTCTGTTCTTTTCCTGTTGTGTGTCGACTGTTTTATACCAACTGCTCGTTCTTTGTGGTTCTGTGCAGCTCTCTCTCTCTCTCTCTCTCTAACCCGTGCCTGTTGCAATCCGTTGTTCTGCAGGTATATAACAGAGTTTGTAAACCTAGGCAATGTGTCAGCTCTGCGCACGTTCAGGGTGCTGAGGGCTTTGAAAACTGTTGCTGTGATTCCAGGTAAGAGTCGAGCAGGCGGAGAGCGTTGCTCAGTGTGTCTCCTCTCGCGCTCGCTCCTCTGCTCCTCTTCCTCCCTTCTTCCTCCCTTCTTCCTTCCTTCCTCTTCTGTTCTGTTGTGCTGTGTAGTGATGGTGTTGGTGTTCCTCCTCTCGCTGGACAGGCCTGTGTGTGACGTGTCCTCTCCCGGTTCTGTGCTGGTGATAGTGCTGTGTCGTGTGTAGTGTCGTGTGTGTGTTGTGTCATTGTGTTTGTTCTGTGTGTGATCCTCCCTTGTTACAGATATATAACAGAGTTTGTGGACCTCGGGAATGTGTCCGCCCTGAGAACCTTCAGGGTTCTACGAGCTCTCAAAACTATTTCTGTCATACCAGGTGAGAAAGCATTTAAACACGAAGGCTGAGCTGCTTCTCACGCTGACGCAAACGACTACTCTCGATTATTATTATTATTATTAATGCTCGATTTATTTTGGATAGTCCTTTTTATGGAAAGCTGGACAAATTATATCCTTATTTTTCCAAATTTCTTTTTTTTTATTGAAACAATCAAAAATGGTAGTAATACATTTTTGATAGGCTTTGCAGTCTGCTATAAATCACTGATTCCAGATCAGCAGATAAAGTCCACCTTTTCACACATTTCATAGGTGAATCATTTCAGATTAATTGACTCACTGTTCTGATTTAAATCAACTCTTTGGTTGATTTGAATGGAATATGAAATCATAACTTTACATACAAACATAACTGTCCTTCGCACCTTCATTTTGTGCAGTGTGTCTTGTCTGATCTTTAGAAAGTAAATTTCAGGTCGAGGCCGATACTAAAACTGAGCGCTGTGGTCCAGGATTCACGCTGAACTGAACAGCCTCGCACAAAACCTGTGGATAAATAAAAAAGGGCAGTCGCTGAAGATAAAGAGAGTAGAACAAAACCCAGTGTGGCTGCTGCATGTAAATGTGTAAGAAGTGAAAATATTCATTTAATAAAGTTAATTAAAATGAACTATTTTTAAGAATGTTGCTTGTTATAAAATATATTGAAGGAACTCAAAATATCACTTAACATTGAACATTTATCCACAAACATATTATCTCACGGCCTCAGAATATTACGGCAGTGCTTGTATGGCAGATATCCATGACCTCAGTAAGTTGTCTCATGGTCCGAGTATCTCATGTCACCCTATATTTTTTGTTTGCCTCAACACTGACTTGTGGCCTCAGTATAATATTTAATGACATATATTTATATATTTCCTTATGGGTTCAGTATCTTGTGGTGGCACGGTGGTGTACACCTCCAGGGTCTGGGTTCGATTCCCGTCTCTGTGTGCATGGAGTTTGCATGTTCTCCCCGTGCTTGGTGGGTTTCCTCTGGTTTCCTCCCACAGTCCAAAGACATGCAGATTAAGCTGATTGGCCTTCCCAAATTGCCCTTAGTGTGTGTGTGTGTGTGCCCTGTGATGGTTTGGCACCCTGTCCAGGGTGTACCCCGCCTCGTGCCCTAAGTCTCCTGGGATAGGCTCCAGGCCCAATGAGTGAGGAAGCGAGTATCTTATCTTGTGGTGAAAGTACATTATTTGGATTGCGTCAGTATACTATCTTGTTGTCACACAATATTATTACATGACCTCAGGACATCATCTAATGACCTCAATAATATAATTATCTCCTAGACACAAAATATTCTTTCCTCAGTATATTATCTCACAGGCTTTATATATTACCTCTATATATTATTCCATGGCCTCATCCAATGATGTCACTGCTTTAATATATATTATTCCATGATATGATCTTCTTAATTAGTGATCTTTTGGTCTCAGTAATCATCTTATGTCCTTAGTCATTCGCCACCTACAGTAGCCTCAATCTCATGGTCTTGATATCTTATCTCAAGGTCCCAATTTATTATCTTGTGGCCTCAGTATATTATCTCAGAACTCATCTTCATACAAGGAACCCGTTTCAGGGTTCTAAGACACACTGTGTATATTTGTCCTGTTCCCTAGTGTGTACAACTTAACAACAAACACATACACAACATACAAATGAAACCAATCAGGGTTATGTTATGTGTGTGTGTGTGTGTGTGTGTGTGTGCGTGCATTCCACCGAAACATGCCAACACATGGTTATCAGTAGCGAGTGTTTATGGCTAATAAAACATGCTCAATAAGACTGCCAAGCCTAAAGCTACACATCTCTGCTGCATGATGCCTCCTGAGACTCCTGCTTTTCACTTCTTTTTGATGACTGGCTTCTCCTTAAATTTCTGCATCCTATATTTATATTTTTTGTAAAAAATATATTTATAAATAAATAAATCCCTCCTTTTTCTTTCTTTTTTTTTTAAGAACTCGGAGTGGAGAGTAATGCGAGAGACATCAGAGTTTAAGGCATATATTTCTAGCGGAATTTGGTTAATTATTGTTTTCACTATTTAGCGAATACCGTTAATACTGAGACTTTTAATACGGTGCTATTAAGACTGTAAAGAGTGTTATATTTTGTCTGTGGAGCCCTTCATCTATCTGGTGTCTCTCAAACAGGAAGTGATGTTGAAGGGGGTCGATGCTCTCTGGATATGAATGATTGGTTAAGAGGCATTGTCACCATGACGATGGGGTGATAATAATGTTGCTGCCTTCAGCCTTGGCGTTTAAATGACCTGCATGTGACCCTTCCTCCCCTCTGCCTGTCCTCTCTCTCTCTCTCTCTCTCTCTCTCTCTCTCTGTTTGCTCTCGGCCTCTCGGTGTCCTGCTGCACGTTGTGTTGGATATTAATCCGGGGCTGGGTGATTCAACACCACTATATCATGATTAATATACGGCATGCACATCTTTACTTTTTAAATTAGTTCTCGACTATAAATTCTACAGTTATAAATCTCCATCTGTGCTGCTGTGAATGCTGCTGGTATTTATTATTATATTTTATTTTGATTTTAAATAAGAAAAAATGTCGTAAGTATCATGATGTATATATTTTTTTGCTGCATCACCCACCCTGATACTGAACATTAAGTGTCTCTCCATGCGTCTCTTCAAGCTCACACACACACACACACACACACTATAAAGCGGGAGTGAAAATATCTGCATTGATTCAGCATCACACATGCAGTGACTTCTGTAAAGCAGATCATTTCAACTGGTTAAATAATTAAATGTCCTTTTCCTGTGAATCTGAAATGACTTTCATTCTAAACATTCAGCAAAACACACGTTATACATTAAACACGTAAAGCCCTGATCACTTCTGCTCAGGATCTCTGTAATTACAAGCTTTTTATTATATTATAACGACATCACCCTTTGAGACTGTATATAGACGTCAGGGACAAACAGACACCGTTAGTGACTCTCTCCGTTACCCCACCAGGCGAGCTCGTGTCGCCGCGCTCATTTACACTCGGTTTAACTCGGTTAGCTGTGCTGTTAGCATCGTCTGATAACGCGTAGCTTCACAGTCTCTGTATCGATGGCATCTGACGTGGACGAGGCTTGTGCACGCAGGCGCTGAGGAAAAGTAAAAAAAAAAAAAAGCGTTGTTGTTTTTTGTCAGTTGCCGATGTTCCTTCACTAATGTTAGCTAACTTTAGCTAGCCAGTTAAGCTACGTCACGCCTGTTAGTTAGCATAGCACTGGGTGATTTTCAACATCTACCGATGATGAAAAGGCAAAAGAGGAAATTCCTGACTCGATTGAATTGAATTTACCAGTGATTAGTGATTAGAATACTACCAGTTTAATTGTAGTTCCAAATGAATTCATCGTTTCACGTCACCAGCTGCGTGTCGACGCGAGCGCGCGCGTGTATTCACTGTAAACAGCACGAGTGTACTGAGCGCGCGCGTCAGTAATGAGAGCGCGTGTGAGACGTTCGCGCGCGCGCGCGACAGTTGGATCAGTCTGATGTCTGTGCTGTCGTTAATGAACGCATCCTTGCTGTAGCCTCACATCGTCAGTGTCCTCACACGCTAATTTCATCTAACGTTTAACTTGCCAGTATTTCATTTATTAACCACGCTAGATTTTTTTTTTTACATTTTTTGGTCCTTTTTCTAAACTCATCCCGCACACGTGACATACTGTAGTCAGGACCTTCCCTCACTCGCTGCCTTCCCCACATCGCGTCCCGTCACAGATATACAGTCTGTGAGTCTTTCCCCAGAGACAGTTTGAAAGCGGACCGAGACGCACCTTCTCAAGCGGCCTCGGTACAGTAGCACTGAGGTCGGGATGGTGGCGTTCACACGGGTCACATTCACAAGTGAACTGCACTAACTGACTGAGTGTGAACATGTGAACACACCCTAAAGCTCTGTAATTACACGCGCCTTAAAGATAACACCATCCCATTTCCACACACTTTACATTATCTGAAGAGTATTGTCATAAAATAAACTAAAATAGTTTTTCAAGTTAAAAAAATAAATAAATCTTTAACTGATTCTGAGCTTGGCGAAGCTGAATAACTTTAATTTAATTCTCTTTTAAAAACATCCTTTGATTAAATAAATCAGATCAGAAAGAGAGTCATAAAGAAAAGAAATTGTTTAATTTGATTGAGACTTTTTAAATACAATTATTGAATGTCACACTACAGCGCCTAGGATTGGCTCCTGGAGTCGTGAATACAGTACTGTGCAAAAGTCTTGCCCCCTTCCCCCATTTCTTCATATTAAATTAAATGATGTACTGTAGATTAAATGAGAGAAACAGGAACAAATGTTCTCCTGTAACAATACAATAGAGACAACTACTCAGCATTCAGCATCAGCAGCTCACAGTGGCAATAAAACCTTATTTGAGCCTTTTGGAATTTTCTGCATTCAGTTATCATGAATTGTCATCAGATCTTCATTTAAGTCAAGAATATTATTGTGTATTGTGTATATAATGTGCCTAAAATAATAACACAAACAAATCTGATTCTGATCGTTTATGTCCTTTGACATTGACAACAACCATAAAATCCTTATAGTGCTAGTAGAACAATGTGAATGTAAATCCTTCACAGCTTTCAAAAGTTAAAAGAGCTTTCAGAGGATCTATGATCAAGAATTGTTGATTTACATAAAGATGGAAAGGATTTCAAAGACATTCACCAGTCTACAGTTGGGCAAATGGAGACACTTTGGGACTGTGGCAACTATACCAAAAAGTGGGCACCCAGTCAAAATGACCTGAAGAGCACAACGAAGACTCATCACTCATGTAAAGAAACAACCGCTCAGCTAAGTTCAGACAACATCTGTGTTCATGAGTTTACATACATACAACACTGAACAAGCAGGGAGTCCATGGCAGGACAACACAAAGGAAGCGCTGCTTAGTAAAAAAAACATCGCTGCACACTTGAAGCTTGAGAAAGAGCACATCGACACTCCACAGCGGCGTCAGCAAAATGTTTTGTGCACTGATGAAACTAAGAGTGAACTATTTGGAAAAAACACACAGGCCTAAATCTGGGGTATAGAGGGCACTGCGTATCATCATGAAAACATCATGATTTGGGTTTGCTTTGCTGGTTGCCAGCTTACAGTCATAGAGGGGAAGATAGTCAGTCGCTCGATACTTCAGGACTGGAGTTTCCTACAGTCTACCCGAGTCTCCAATAACCAACTGGACTCCATATGAACTTAAACACGTCTCCTGTTCTACTGAACTTGCAGCCTCCTAACACACAGTATGAGTGCAGATCAATCCCTGCTCTCCGTTATCACCCAGATGAGGATGCGTTCCCTGTTGAGTCTGGTTCCTCTCAAGGTTTCTTCCTGTTACCATCTCAGGGAGTTTTTCCCTCAGCAACCGTCGCCCGACTCGTTCATCAGGGACAATCTGATCATTCTGATTCGTACACATTCACATTTCATACAAACTTAAATAATTCTTTTGATTGTGTGAAGCTGCTTTGCGACAATGTCAATTGTTAAAAGCGCTATACAAATGAAATTGAATGGAATTGAAAAGATGAATTCCTAAGCAGTGTAAGGTGTTACATAGTAACATGTTAGAGTACTCGGATGACTTTTTTTGATGTAGCAAGTAATCCACAGAGATCCTTATCTGGATTTGTTTTTAAAGACAGACATTTTGTAATGTAATTATTTATTTTAAAAAGTCCCCCAGCACTGTTCCTAAGCTTATCAAAGAATTCTTCAGGATAATGTGTCTGTATATCAGCTGAAACTCTGTAGAATTTGGGTGATGCAACAGGACAATGACTCAAAACACCAGAGCAACAGCATGGCTTTACGACAGAACGGCTTCAGAAGAACAAAATCCTCCTTTTGGAGCGGCTGAGTCAGAGCCCAGACCTCAACCCAATAGAGATGCTGTGGAATGACCTTGAAGAGAGTCACACACATGAGACCTCCAGAGAATTTGACTCTGAGCTAAAGCAGTTCTGTAAGGAAGAACGGGCTAAAACCCCTCCTGAGCCACATGCAGGTCTGATCCACAGCTACAGGAAGTGCCTGGTTGAGGTAACTGAGGACAAGGGGGCGCGGTCATCCAACGGTTCACTTACTTTTTCCCCTACCATTTTGAATGTTGAATGAATGTGTTCAGTAAAGACATGGGATATCATCATTTTTAGGCTCTTGACTTGATGAAGATCAGATCAGATTTTTATGACAAATTAATGCAGAAAACCAGGAAATTCTTTCAAGATTCAAGGTCTTGAACTTTGGAAGCAAAATATGAAGAAATGGGGGGTAAAGACTTTTGCATACTGTATTACTGTAATAGGAATGCAGAACGCAGAGTGGAATTACACAGTCCTGCTCAGACTGTTTTACATGGATAGTGTGATGCATTATTTCACAAAACACTTCTGAAATGTCATTCAACCATTGTTTTAATAAAGTATCTATATTTTCTGCATAGTTACAGAATGATTAGGGATCACAGGAGAGTTACTGTATCTTTATATGAACGATTGTTAACAGATTGTGTACGGTTTTATTCTGATACATTTCACTCGCCATAGAGTTTTTAATCATTTCGGCCAGCTGTGGTCCAGATGTTCATTAACAAACCTGCTGGAATCAACTTCAACACTAAATCTGGAAAGTGTGTGTGTGTGTGTGAGTGTGTGTGGAAGGGTGTGTGAGCCCAGAACAGACAATGGAGTGTTTCGTTTTGTTTATTATCTGCGTGAAACTCTCAGGATTATTACCTGAGATCCAAAATCCAAAAAAAAGTCCAAAATCCTGAATGTTCTGTCTGTGTGTGTGTGTGTGTGTGTGTGTGTGTGTGAGAGAGCGTTTGAAGGAATATTTGTAATAAAGAAAGATGAGCGAGTTGTGTGTGAGTGTGTGTTGATGTTTTATTTTAAATTCTATGCTCTAAACTCAGATCAGTCTGATTTCATTAGATTAGATGTGTGTGTGTGTGTGTGTGTGTGTGTGTGTGTGTGTGTGTTATGATGCTGTTATGTCAGATGTCAGATGTATGATGGTTACTGTAAGGGTTTTGTTGTGAGCAGGTGTGTTTATGCGTATATGCTGGTACATGGTGTGTGTATGTGTGTGTGTGTGTGTGTGTGTGTGTGTGTGTGTCTCAGGGCTGAAGACCATCGTGGGCGCTCTGATCCAGTCAGTGAAGAAGCTCTCGGATGTGATGATCCTGACGGTGTTCTGCCTCAGTGTGTTTGCGCTCATCGGTCTGCAGCTCTTCATGGGAAACCTGCGGCAGAAGTGTGTGTTCTGGCCTCTGAGCAACGACACCATCACCTACCTGTCCAACGGCAGCAGGGGATTTGACTTCGATGAATACATCATGAATGAAAGTGAGAGAATTTGCTATAGTGAGTCTGTCAGATTGTGTGTGTGTGTGTGTGTGTGTGTGTGTGTGTGT
>QMIH01001799.1:9794-37008 GCA_003987875.1 Clarias batrachus | reverse complement strand
CACACACACACACACACACACACACACGCATGCACACACACTTCCAAGTGTTGGAACAGCTGCTTTTGCTATTCAGTAAAGACATTTGGGTTTGAGGCTAAAGCGTAAATGAGACAAGAGTTTAAATGTCTTGATAATTACAGCTAGGTGAGCGAAAGTATTGGAACGGACAGTAGACTAAAGTAAATGGTCTTAATAAATGTGTGTCTCTGGCCTCTAATGCCACCGTCGTGTTGTGTGTGTGACGTTTCTCCATCAGGCTCCTCTCCTCCCAATGCCCCTCCCCCGATCACCCGTCGTGTGTGTCATGTTACATTAATGTTTAGTCATGTGGCAGACGCTCTTATCCACACAGTGGGTACTTGGTAGTCGTGGGGTTTGAATCTGGCACCTTCTGACCCGTAATCCAATGTCTTAACCACTGAGCGACCCCTGACAGGAGAAACCCAGAGCTCAGTGTGTTTGTATGTACAGGAAATAAAATCTGAAATGCTCATGTAGCTAATCATACTCATCTTTTGATCTTAAATCCAAATGTCTTTGGAAAAAGCTAAACAATTAGCATTGCTCTTCCTATATTTTAGGACAAAATGTGTAATAAACTGTAATAAACACACAAACAGAAAACATTTATTTCAATAATTCAATAAAAAAGAAAGTACTGAGTACTTCAAATACACCTGAAACATATTGCTCTGTGTGTGTGTGTCTGTGTGTGTGTCTGTGCCTCTGTGCGTGTGTCTGTGTCTCTGTGTGTGTGTGTCTGTTCGTGTCTCTGTGTGTGTCTCTATGTGTGCATGTGTGTGTGTGTGTGTGTGCGTATCTCTGTGCATGTCTGTGTGCATTTGTGTGTGTCTGTGTGTCTGTCTGTCTGTGTATGTGTGTGTCTGTGTTTGTATATGTGTGTCTGTCTGTCTGTCTGTCTTTGTATGTGTCTGTGTGTGTGTGTGTCTGTCTGTGTGTCTGTCTGTGTATTTGTGTGTCTGTCTGTCTGTGTGTGTCTGTGTGTCTGTCTGTGTATATATGTGTGTGTCTGTCTGTGTGTGTGTCTGTCTGTGTGTCTGTCTGTCTGTGTGTGTGTGTGTGTGTGTCTGTCTGTCTGTGTGTGTGTGTGTGTGTGTGTGTGTCTGTCTGTCTGTGTGTGTCTGTCTGTGCATGTGTCTCTGTGTGTATGTGCATGTGTGTGTCTGTGTGTGTGTGTCTGTGTCTCGGTGCGTGTGTGTCTCTGTGTGTGTGTCTCTGTGTATCGCTGTGTGTCTCTGTGTGTGTGTTTGTGTCTTTATGTGTGTGTCTGTGTGTGTGTGTGTCTGTGTGTGTCTGTGTGTGTGTGTCTGTGTGTGTGTGTCTGTGTGTGTGTGTCTGTGTGTGTGTGTCTGTGTGTGTTTGTCTCTGTGTGTCTATGTGTGTGTGTGTGTGTCTCTGTGTGTGTGTGTTTGTGTCTCTATGTGTGTGTCTCTGTGTGTGTGTGTGTGTCTCTGCGTGTGTGTGTGTGTGTGTGTGTGTGTGTGTGTGTAGACGCTGTCCGGAGGGTTACACGTGTATGAAGGCAGGCCGTAACCCTAACTATGGCTACACCAGCTTTGACTCGTTCGGCTGGGCGTTCCTCGCTCTCTTCAGACTCATGACACAGGACTTCTGGGAAAACCTTTACCAGCTGGTACGTGCTCGCATCTCGCCTCAACTCCTTCAGCTCTGCACTTCTGCAGAAATATTTCAGTCATGAGCTCAAAAGTAAATATCTGTGTGAGGAAAGCTCCTGGTGTTCAGAGTCGAGCTCCGCAGCTGATGAAGTGGACTTTTTATTATTCATTTATTTTGTGATGTTCACACTTCCAGGGCTGCCAGATTAGATTATTCAGTATGCACATTTAGTTTGGGATTTTACACTAAAATAATGTCACCAAAAAAACAACAACTTCAAAACATTTTCAAGGGGCCTCCGGGTGGCGCAGTAGTAAAAGCGCTCGCCCTATCATCCGGAGATCGCGAGTTCGAATCCCGGGTGACGCTGTAACCTCTCGCAGCCGGAGGTCTAGAGAGAGCTGATTGGCCGAGCTCTCTCAGAGGGGAGGGATGAGAGGTACTTAGTGCTCCTCCCACATTAATCACRDCYCTACRGCYARTSRGGGGCGTCTGTGAGCTCACGCGAGCGGAAGGAGCGGATAGCGCTGTCCTCCGAGTGTGTGACTCCGCCCCCAACGGTGTGTGAGCGAGCATTTCGAAAAGATGCTGGCGTCACGTGGTTCGGAGGAAACACTCCCAGCTGAGTGGTAGTAGTAGCCTTAATGTGGAGCCCCCTAGTGACGGGGAGGAATTGGACACGACTAAATTAGGGAGAAAATTAGGGAGAAAATCTGGAGAAAAAAAATTCAGGCTTTTAAAAACCTTATAATAACCTGAATAAATAAGGGACTGAAAATACAAACAACACTAAAAAAGATGCTGCAAAGACCCACATTGTGAAGATGACCTTCCCACATAGCAGATGATGCTACATACATACACTTTTTATCAACTAGACCGAGGTGTCAAGAATCAGGCGCAAATTCTGCCCTGGTAGCCACAGTGCCTTGAGAAGTGTACATAAGGACTTCTTTGACAACTTTGTTCTTACTGACTTCCTGCCGTAGACCCTTCGAGCTGCAGGAAAGACCTACATGATCTTCTTCGTGCTGGTGATCTTTGTGGGTTCCTTCTATCTGGTGAATCTGATCCTGGCTGTGGTGGCCATGGCCTATGAGGAACAGAACCAGGCCACCATGGAAGAGGCCCAGCAGAAAGAGGAGGAGTTTAAAGCCATGTTGGAGCAGCTCAAGAAGCAGCAGGAGGAGGCTCAGGTGAGCACTGATTCGAGGGTGGGTAGATGTCAGCTCATTCTGTGATGTCACTACACTACTGGCTCTATGCCTTTAAACAAAAAAATGTCATAAGCAAATTATTAAAAGGTGCCCACATGGCACTCTGACTGCAGCGTGATTGTTTGTGCCACATGTGGTGGTTTGAGTATTTCTATGACCACCATCAACTAATGCAGGGGTCTCAAACTCAGTTCCTGGAGGGCCGCAGCCCCACAGAGTTTTGTTCCAACCATAATTAAAAACACCTGATCCAACTAAACAAGTCATTAAGGCTTATTTGAAAACTACATGGTATGTATGTTGGAGCAGGGTTGGAACAAAACTCTGTAGGGCTGCGGCCCTCCAGGAACTGAGTTTGAGACCCCTGAACTAATGGCTGCTTCCAGTATGGTGATGAACCATGTCATCTCAAACTGGTTTCCTGACTGACAATGAGTCCAGTGTTCTTCAGTGGTCTTCCAGTAGAACCTGTGTGGCTGGTTGACCCAGTATTAGTGTAGTATTACTTTAATTTATTAATAAATGTATTTATTTAACTTCAGGCCCAAGCCATGGCCACGTCAGCAGGCACGGTGTCTGAGGACGCCGTGGAGGATGACAGAGGCGGACGTCTGTCACGTAGCTCTTCAGAGGTTTCCAAGCTGAGCTCCAAAAGTGCGAAGGAGCGACGGAATAGGAAGAAAAAGTGGAGAAAAGAGCAGGAGAAGGAGAAGGGAGACAGCGAGAAGGTGGTCAAATCCGAGTCAGACGATGGCAGCAAGAGGAGTCGCTTCCGTTTCCCTGACAACCGTTTGGGCAGAAAGACCTCCATCATGAACCAGGTACGAGGCAGGAGGAGTCACTCCGGGTATGTGTGAAAAAATAAAAATGTTTACAGCAGAAGGATTAGGAATTTTGCACTCTAGCTGTAAACACTTTATTATGTTTATGGTGTGAGTCCCCGCGGCGCAGTAAGTTTGACTTACACCAGGCAGGTTTCCCCCTCCCCTCCCCCTCCCCCTCCCCCTCCTCTCACACTCAATAAGTGTTAGTGAGCAGACGGAAAACAGTCGCACTCCTTCCTTCTCCCTTCGCTCATTCCTTTCATTCCTTCTCTTGTACTTTCCTCCTTCCTACCCTTCTTCCTTCCTATTTTAACCTTTTAACCTTTCAGACTTTCTTGCTTGCTTGCTCCGCTCCTTACTTCCTTGGTGTCTCCTTCCTTCCTTCTCTCATTTCTTTTCTTGTATTTCTTTCCTTCTTTCCAGTTTCCACCTTTCTTATTTTCTTCTTTCCTTTGTTTTCCCTTTTCTTTCATTCATTCTTAGTTTGTATTTCCTTCCTTGCTTCCCTTCTTCCTTCATGTGACCTTCTTTACTTCCATCCATCCATCCTTCCTTCCTTCCCTATGTCGTGGTGATCAGTCTGTGGATCTGTAGATAAGTAATAAAGCTGTAGAAGAACCCGGTTCCTCCCAGCACCGCTCGGCTCGGCTCGGCTCGGCTCGGCTCTGTGCGTTTTTGCTGAGTCATTGTCCATTTCACCCGCAAGATTAGATGGAGTGCATCATGCTTCAGCTCAGAGAGCAGATGAAGTGTTTCTGCTCATCTATCTGCTCTAACTAAAGTTTTAAATATTTATATAAACACACATCCAATTATTTTGGCTAGACAATCACAGGACGAACATTCATCTGTCGTCTCGTGTTTCTTCTGCACGGCCATCGGTACGACTGTTCATTTCCTGAGTTACAGCTGAGTCAGACTCCTCGACCTGCGCTCAGCTTAGTTTCTCTTTCTGTGCATTACCTGCTCACATCAGCTCTGGATGCTGAAAGCCACGTACAGTACAGTATCTGGGCTTCAGCGTGGGCGTGTGGTATGGTCAGGGGAGTGCCATGCTTTCACTCACCCTCTCTGAATTATTCAGCCCAATTCTATAAATCATTCATCTGAAAGCATTATTATTGCCCGCGCTTTTGGCAGAATGTTACACTCTTGTAAATCTGTAGTATGTTTAAGGTATCAGGATGAACCTTCACCCAGAGGAGCAGCATCAACCTACAGGCAATTAGGGAGATTATTGGTGCCTGCAGGTGATTTAAAGGGATTATGTGTGGTTGCAAATGATTACTGTTGATTATAGATGATTATAGACAATTATGAAGAATCGCAGGTTTTAACATTTCATAATCAGTATTATTAAAGACGGTTACAAGAGGTCAGGGGTGACTCAGTGGTTAAGGCATCGGACTGTGGTTCGGAAAGGTCCCAGGTTCAAATCCCGCAACCACCAAGTTCTCCCTGTTGGGCTCTTAACCCTCAACTGATCATATGCATCATGAGATGAGAATGTAAGTTGCACTGGAAAAGGGTGTCTGCCAAATGCATAAACGTGAATGTACAAGAGAATACTTAACGCAGGAGGATTGCGAAAGGTGATTACCTGTGATTACAGATTACCGCAGGGGTTTGCAGGTGATTACAGGTGATAATTACAGGCTCATAGAGATTTTCAGGTGCTGATAGGAGATTACAGGTGTTTGCATGTGGTTAGACAACACTACATGTGATTGAAGATGTTTACAAGCGATTACAGGTGGCTACATGTGATTACATTTTACTGCAGGTGATTTTCATGTAATTAAAGATTACTGGTGCTGATTGCAGGTGATTGATTACAAGTGATTATAGGTGATTGCCCGTACGAAACCACGTAGGTGAGATAGGGGTATTAGTAGGTAACAGATTCTCGGTCAAACTTCACTGAGTGATGATGGTAGAATAATTATAAAGGTCTCGACTAAAACAACATGCATGAGGAAGCACAAAGGAGTTTTCATTTTCTGCACTGGAAAAGTCCTCTTCTATCAGAAAGCAACACTGTAATGTAACTGATTAGTTTTTATAGTCACTTGTCCTCCAAGTGACTATGTCATCACAGAGATTTAAAGGTTTGGGAGAGCTACGGGTGATTGCAGGAGATTACAGGTGATTACAGGTACGGTAGGTGCAGGAGATTACAGGATCATAAGAGATTACAGTGAATTACAGATGGTTAATTTCTTTACAGGGTTTTACTTGACTGCCTTTTGATGGGGAAACACTGTTCTATATGTAGCTCTACATGGAACTTGAATACATAACTGTATGGCGGGCCATGTTCACTTCAGATTTCTTTGGATGTAACAGGAAGATTACAACTGGAAGGCCGCTATGATCATGTTCTCTATTTGCTTCAGTGCACATGCTTACAGAGAAGGTCCTTCAGCAAGTAAAACTACGGGGGTTGAAACTGAAACACTGGCCAATTTGGTGTTGGAGGTTTCATGGCTAAATCTGAGCAGCCTGGTGGCCGATCTTCATTGACTGCACATTCCAGCAGTGAGCAGAGTGTGAAGGTTTAATCAGCAGAGTAACAGCAATATTTTAATATCTTAAAATATTGCAATGCAAACATCATCAAACATCAGAGTTCAAAAGAGGACAAATGGTTGGTTTGCGTCTCGCTGGCTCATCTGTGACCGAGACAGTGAGTTTTTGTGATGTATCAAAACCCGCGGTATCCAGGGTAACGTCAGAATATCACCAAGAAGGTATGAACCACATCCAACAGGAGTAACTGTGGACATGAGAGGAAGGGACATGAAAGGGATGTCCGGGTGCGAACCCGCATTGTGTCCAAAAAACATAAAACCACAGCTGCCCAACTCACTGCAGAATTAAATGTGCACTCTCAACTCTCCTGTTTCCACCAAAAATGTTGGTCTGGAGCTCCACCATGGCCGCGCTGCTACAGACAAACCTTTGGTCACTCATGCCGATGCCAAACGTCGTTTCAATGGTTTCATCCTCAATAAGGGCGGCAGTAGCAAAAACCGTGGACTGTGGACAATGTGAGACATGTATTGCTCTCTGATGAGTTCACCTTCACTTCCCACATCCAGAAAAGTTAAGCCCCATAGATGCGTACCACCCAGACTGTTGCATGCCCAGAGTGAAGCATGAGGGTGGATCATTGATGGTTTGGGCTGCACTATCATGGCATTCTCTAGACCCAATATTTGTGCTAGATGGGTGCGTCACTGCCGAGGACTACCAAACCATTCTGGAGGACATGAACATGAAAGTTGAACATCTCACATGGCCTGCACAGTCACCAGATCTAAATATTATTGAGACACTTTGGGGTGTTTTGGAGGAGCGAGTCAGGAAACGTTTTCCTCCACCAACATCATGTAGTGACCTGGACACTATTCTGCAAGAATAATGGGTCAAAATCCCTCTGGTCACTGTGCAGGACTTGTATCTGTCATTCCCAAGATGAATTGATGCTGTATTGGCCGCAAAAGGAGGCGCTACACCATACTAATGAATTATTGTGGTCTAAAACCAGGCGTTTCAGTTTCATTGTCCAACCCCAGTGTAGTTAAGCAGTTAAGCATCCCTACTTTGGGATACTTGGCGTTGATAAGAGGATGGAACTCAGACACCTCTTGTTGGAATTGGGCTCCAAACCTTTATTTCATAACTCCATTTAAAGAGGATAAACTGAGAACCCTTCAGAGGTCTAGATTTGACCAGGGCTCAGGCAAGCTCACATTAGCAGATGATGAGACAGATGATCAGCTTTCGGGATAGCAGATATTACTATTGTAATGTGTGACTTATTCTAATTAGTAATTACTGTTTTCGGATCATCACACCAGTGTAAACGGAATCACAATGTGGACAAGGGAGTAGAGAATATCACTTTTCATTTCATGTTCCATGACATTCCCTTTTCCCCCCTTACTTCCCTTTTTATCCCTTGCTTCAAAACATCTAGTTGATGAAGCGCAGACCATACATTCTCCTGCCCACAGACTTAGAATAATGAGCATAATAACTCTGAGAATAATGTAACAGTGCATGAGAATTGATAGCATTAGCATTCTGGCATCATGCGACATCTGAGGTTGTAGCTCAGGTGGGTTCTCTGTGATGTGTGCAGCGATGCAGATCTTATGCACTTTTCCAGATCAATGGCACTTGTCTTTGTAAGGTGGAACATTCGGAGCTGAGAGGACTCCTGGGCCTGTGGCTCTGCAGTGGTCAAGCAGCCCATTAGGGAGAAACCACTCAGACCCACCGCAGTGAAAATGCCTGCGCTAGCAGCTAGCGTTCTGCACTATCAGTGAATTTCAGCGAGCAGCTAAACATTCTGCAGCATCACTCACTTTCATCCACAGCTCTGTGGGACATAAGCAGTTCAGATTTTTTTTTTTTTTTTTTTACTAGAGTGCACTATGCTATGCTATGCTATGCTATAATGTGCTGTTTATTGTAGCTAATTAGCTAACTAGCATGAAATCTAATATTAATGTTCCAGTTCTGCAGGAAACAGTTCTTTTATAAATAAATGACTCGGCCATGAGAAACCAAACAAGGTGGCCAAAATGGTGTAAAATCGTTAATACAGTTTTGTGAATGATGTTCTGGGTTTGAGAGAATTAAAAATAAAGCAGCAGTTTTTAAAATAATTTTTAAAATGCATTTTTTTTTTTTCACACTGCTGTTTTGTTAATGAATTGTGTCACTTCAGGCTGGTAATGTGAATGTACTGTAGCCTTTGTTTGAAGTTATGCACATTCCAATAGAAATAGGTTTTAGGATTTATGGGTATTTATTTTTTTCAAAGATGTTCTTTTAAAGATTATATGTGAACGGTGTGACTGCAAAATTAATTAAGTGCCATTTTTAGGTTTTAACTTAATTGGCATCAAGTTAAACTGCATTACCGATTATGGCATTTCAAAGGCATACAATAAATCCATAACGCTGGGCCAAATAGCAACTGCTGTGAGTGGACTAAATGTGTTGATAGTGTTTGTTAGTGCCATCGCAGTTTCCCCAGCAGTCATGGACTTCTAAGATCAGATGAAGAGCTGTAGTTTACTATCGAAGGAGCAGAGGTGATGGCACTGCATTGTAAAGGTTTAATATAGTTTATAATGTTTTTCAGATTTTTAACAATCTGTAATTAAAAAGGTTTAATCTGTAATCAAACTCAACACTTTCTTCCTTGTTCCAATTTGGTGCATACAGAAATGCATTCAAAGCATGGGTTGTTATACTATTATACAGTATATTAAAATTACTGATACTTAATTGCATATTTACATGGACACAAACACAACTGCAGGCTGATTTATGCACTGGAGGAAAAACTGTGTGAGGTTGTGTTCTAGAAATCACAGGACATTCACACTGATCCAAGTAAAGCAATTTGGACACAATATTGTGGCTTTTGTGCTTTTAAACACACTTCTAACTCGAAGAAACATGCACACACTATTCTGGATTCATCTCATTTTGCAGTCAAACCATTCAAAAATTTCCTTAAACTAATTTGGGCGGCACGGTGGTGTAGTGGTTAGCACTGTAGTGGTGTAGCCTTGCACCTCCCGGGTCCGGGTTCGATTCCCGTCTCTGTGTGCATGGAGTKTGCATGTTCTCCCYGTGCTTGGTGGGTTTCCTCCGGGTTCTCCGGTTTCCTCCCACAATCCAAAGACATGCAGAATAGACTGATTGGCCCTCCCAAATTGCCCGTAGTGTGTGTGTGTGTGTGTGTGTGTGTGTGTGCGCCCTGCAATGGATTGGCACCCTGTCCAGGGTGTACCCCGCCCCGTGCCCTAAGCCTCATGGGATAGGCTCCGCCCCCCGTGACCCTGAATGAAGGATAGAGTGGAATAGATGATGAGTGAGTGTAAACTATTACACTCACTCACTTCAATTAAGCTAATTAATTGGTAATAATTGTAAAAGTTGTACAAAACAATGTACAGAACAAAGTGTTAAGAGTTGACATTTTCTTTCTCTATGCATATTCTCTCTCTCTCTCTCTCTTTAGTCTTTGCTGAGTATTCCTGGCTCACCCTTCATGTCCCGCCATAACAGTCGCAGCTCCATCTTCAGCTTTAAGGGACGTCAGCGGGACGTCGGCTCTGAGAACGAGTTCGCGGACGATGAGCACAGCACAGTGGAGGAGAGCGAAGACCGGCGAGGATCGCTCTTCATACCGTACCGCCGCAACAGCTACAGCGGTTATAGTCAGGGCTCATCACGCATCAACCCAATGGTGCCACACTCAGGCTGCAAGAGGAACAGCACTGTCGACTGCAACGGCGTGGTGTCTCTGATCGGGCCAGGGCCCGGACGTCTTCTGCCTGAGGTGAAAATAGATAAGGCAGCCTCTGACGACAGTGTAAGGACGTCCACACAGGGGGAAGTTTACAGTATAGGCATGACACTGGTGGCCGATCTTTATCCCCATGCATTTTGACCTCGATTTTCATTCTACCTTCCTGCAGTTTCTGTTCTTGTTTTCTCCCTTTTTACCCTGCGCTAACACCAGCTGCAATGTGACATAAAGCAGCGACACGTCTTAATGAGCGGTACCAGGCGTAGACGTTACGAGCGATGTGGAAGGGCTGAGCACAGTTTAAGTCTCTGCAAAGCGATATGATGATTCCCAGTGAGAGCCAGAGATGTTGCGATGTCTCTTCATCTCTTGATCCCTATTTTTGGCTCCTGTCAAATGTTCCTTCCTAAACCAGTCTCGCTGTAATTAACAGTTTGGATTTATTTGAATAGATATAATAGATAAATATTTGAACACTGGTGTTTTTTCAACAAGAGCAATGACGATTGAGATGATTGGATCAGTGTATTGGTTTATTCTGACACGACTACACAGTGATACATCACGCCTACCGTATGCACAGTTCTCACAGGAATCTTTCTGTTTTTGGTGGGAAACACCTGATCAGCCTCCGTCGCTAGTCGATTAGTTTATTATCACTCGCGCTATCTTGTGGTAAATGTAGTAATGGAAACATCGCTGTTGGTGTGAGCGCAGGGTTACGTTACCTCGTCATGTGGCGCTCTCAAAGGCCCAGTCGATTTCCTAAAATCCTGTCAAACCAGTGTTTTTTTTTTTTTTTTTCATACTACTCCCCATACTATACCTTCTGGCGCTATCATAAAGTCCACCGTTTTTATACCTCCTCCTGCTCCTCCTGTCCTTCCCTTAATTTTAGAAGTCTTCTGTCCCTGTCCTCTTTTTTCTGGTCTCTTACCTTCTCCAGATTAAACGTGATGCAGCTGAATCTTTTCCCAACCTTTCCAGTAACATCCTTTCCTCATCTTAGCTAGCATGATAGACTGACATCCTTATACTCTCTATCCAGGCTTTGCCTCTGTGATGGTCTCTGGTTGAGGCGTAACCTCAGGCTCGGTCTCCACACAGCTTAAACCAACAGCATCACCACCACCACCACTAACCATCTGTGATCCAGGAGCTCATACGGGCGACGCAGAGCAGCACTAAACTCGCTGTTTCTCTACGATCCCGTCTGTAATTCGGCTCTGAATTCCTACACCACTATCTATTTAAATTAAAACAACCAGGAATGGTCAGTTTTAAAAAAGAAATTGTAAAGTGTTCGACAAACTGGGTCCCGTTGTTTACACGTCAAGAGAAACCTTTAAATCAGTTCATCACATTACTGTCCTACATGCTGCTTAATAATTTAAGACGTATTTGCTGTACAGTCCAAATACAGCATGAGTTCAGCAGGAAAATGTGTTGGTGGAGACAGATGGAGACGTGTGTGATGGAGATGTGTGTGTGTGTGTGTGTGTGTGTGTGTGTGTGTGTGTGTGTGTGTGTGGAAGCTGGGCCTTAAAGTGTTTTAAAGAGAATTAACCTCCTGTGCTACTGTGTGCATGGTCATGCATGTTGACTTTGGTGATTTGGACAGCAGTGTGAAAGCAGTCGATCCGTCCACAGCGATGACTAAAAACCCCGGAGCACGAATGGAGATACTGGACTGTAGGAGCTTGTTTAAAAATGGAGGACGGACTCTGCTAAAGTCTCAGCGTCCTTTGTCCTTTTAAATGAAGACGGGGTGTGGACCATCCGAACGGGCTACAGAATGAGATAAATAGACGAAAAAAAAAATCCATATCTTTATTAGGAACGGTGGTTCCCTGAACAGTCAGTTAAAATAACCAGGTGTTTTAATTCAGTTCTTAAGAAAGCTTTTATTAGTTACATAAATATTAGCACTGAGTGAGATGATTTGCTCCCTTAGCTTGTTGGGAAGTTGAGGTCAGAGGTCAGGGTATAGAATTAATGTTGTGTAAAGCTTTCAAGGATGTTTTTTTTTTATTTTTATCATTTACATTTACATTTACATTTAGGCATTTGGCAGACGCTCTCATCCAGAGCGACTTACAAAAAGTGCTTTAAAGTTTACATTACTGGATAGATACTTACACTGGGTTAACTAGGTCAATAACTAAGTGCCATTAGTCTAACACAACTGGGAAGAGGGTTTTTTTTGGGGGGGGGGCATCTAGTATTTATTTATTTTAATTTAAATTTTGTACTTAATGAAATATATTTACATTTTTTGTTATTTATAGTTTTTTTTATTTCATATATATATATTTTTGTGTGTTAGTAATTTTTAAGCTAAAATCTTTCCAGGTTGGGTCTGTGTGTGGACTTTGCATCTGCTCCCCGTGTTTGGTGGGTTTCCGGCCCTGGTTTCATGCAGATTAGCATATTGAGGTTTGTAAGTTGCTCAGAGTGTATGTCCTTGTTATGGACTGACAGCCTGTCCAGGGTGTCCCCTACCTCGTACCCAAGGCCCCCTGGGATAGGCTCCAGGCCTCCCACAACCCTGTATAGGATAGGATATGGGAAATCAGATAGAGGGAGAGAAAGACAGAGAGTAATCGTGTGTTTTGGTTTTAACTTTAGCTGGAAGTGCCGGCATTAACCCCTGTGTGACAGTCCTGACATTTATTTATTCTATTCAACCCAATTTAACGTGCCATCAGGAGTATTGCCCCTACAGTTACTATGTGTGTAGAAGGGTAGAGTGATGAGGATTAGCTGGGGTGAAGCGAGGAGATGTCGAGTCAGGTGTGTAGGAGGAAGCTCAGTCATGGAGACGATGCAGGTGAATCTCATGCCGTCTTGTGTGTGTGTGTGTGTGTTCCAGTCTGCCTGCTGCTGTCGCTGTGTATACGTGGGTGTGTTTGCTTTTTCCTCATTCCTCCCTCTCTTGTACAGACCACTGAGGTGGACATGAAGAGGAAACACTCGGGCTCTCTCATGGTGTCCGTGGATCAGCTGAACACTTCGTTCGGACGTAAAGAGCGAGCTAACAGCGTGATGACCGTCATCACCAACACCCTGGTGGAGGGTACGGCACCTCTCTTTCTTTTTCTGCATTCTCATCTTTGGATGCTCGTCCTCATTTTCTAAGCCCTCTATTTGCCTTGCTGTTCCTCACGCAGAGCTGGAGGAGTCGCAGAGAAAGTGTCCTCCATGCTGGTACAAGTTTGCCAACACCTTCCTGATCTGGGAATGCTGTCCACTCTGGGTGAAAATCAAGGAGATTGTCAATCTGATAGTGATGGACCCATTTGTGGATTTGGCCATCACTATATGTATCGTGCTAAACACCGTGTTCATGGCCATGGAGCACTACCCCATGACTCCTGCTTTTGAAGAGGTTTTGTCTGTCGGAAATCTGGTGAGTCAGAGTGAACGGCGTCACATCCACAGGGTCGCTCCAGGTTTTACTGAAACTCAGGCACAATGAATTGAGATTCAAATTTGACATTTTTCTGTTATTGATGGACTGTGTCTGAGCGCATGCTCTAAAGAACAATCCAGAGGGGAGGGTACCAGGAAAAAGCCTCCTGAGGTGACATGAGAAAGAAATCCAGAACAGCACCGAGTGTCCATACATGAGGTTCATTCAGGTTTAGAGACGCAACAAACTTCTAAAAGTCCTGTCAGTGTTTACGTGAGGAAACGTCCTGCTGCTCAGACTCCGCGGTATTAAAACCACCTGAGAGTCATCGGCAGTCAGTCATCACCCGACGTCTGTGAGAACTTACAGTAACAACAAGTTTGAGTTCAGACTCAGACATTTCTGTAAATTTGGCATTAATAAATGATTTCGAAAACTGTTCGAACACTTTAAGGGCGAATGAGTTCAGGACTGAATTGTTGGCGGTTCTTCCCTCATCAACAAACTGTATGAACACTGTTAAGACCCGAGCTCAAGCAGGTGAAGGTCATCAGAGGTGCTTTCACACCTGTAGGCTTTTGTCCCTTTAACTCGAGCTCTAGTTGGTTTTCCCTCTTGGTGCGGCTGACACACGCCGCCTCCTGTCTTGTCTTGATATGTCTTCGGCAGTTTTCCAGCTGTACCTGTGCTACATTTTCAAAATGATATGATTTGCCTCGAGTGGTTAAAGCAGGCAATGGAATAAACCATCGCCAGGGAGGATAACCTCCATCGTGTAACTCTCTCTCTCGTGTCACAGAAAGATGCAGTACTGTACAAGACACCGTCTTCTTTTCTGCATTGTCTTGTTCTTGCAGCAGCCACGTCTGACCAATAAGCGGAGAGCACTTTTTCACACGCTCAGTGTGACGCATTTACGCATGCTTGGATTTTTTCTCAGAGCGAAAAGCAGAAAACGCAACAAGTTTATAAACTCATCAAGCGATGCAGAGCAGAGCAAAAGAACTAAGGTGTGAAAGCACTTTAACTTATTGTCCAGTGTTTTGGAACTTTGGAGAAAAAAAAACAACAGTTCAAGTTTATAGTGTTATTTACACTGTTTGATTCCGGAGATCATAATAATAATAATAATAATAATAATAATAATAATAATCATGTAGGTAGGTGCTGGGTAGAATAACCGTTCAGAAACGTTCATGATTTTTACATTATAATACACATTTAGAGACATTTTATAGTTTGAACATAAAATGTAAACAAAAGCAGTGGCATCACAATTATATTTATTTATTTATCTCTTTACTTATCTACTCATACATCTATTTAAATGACGTAATCATTTATGTTTTATAGTTTATGTAAAATGTATAGTTCTTTATTGTTCATTTTTATTTACACAGGGCTAGATTTGACCCGATGCTGTGACCGATTTCCAACCCTCATGTCACTGAGCCGTGTGTCTGAATAAACCGCCATCAATTCTCAAACTCACTGGTTTCAACAATGAAACCGCCTTGAGCTCTCGTCAACTATTTTGCATGTTTGTATTTTGTCTGTCGTGGTACAGTAATGGAACTAATGGTCTCTTCCCCATGATTCATTCTGATTCTGTCTCCTAACGTCCTGAAACCTTCAGTGGGGTGGGTGGTGTAATAACACACCAGAGTTACTGTTACTACCCAGAGTTCAGCATGTTCTCCAGTGTCTTATTCCTCTTGTTTCACAACAGGCTACTAACAATTTAACCATTTGTATGATAAAGAACATGATACTATTAAACGATTAGGATTCTTTTAACATTGGTTAAAAAGTTACATCTACAGCTACAATATACAGTACAGCTACTGGACTCGTTAAAGTCGATCTACAGTCCAGTATAAGCACTCACTCCCTCACCAGCCTCTTATTATTGTCTCTCTTTTTCTTATTTAATGAGACAAAATCATGGCTTGACATGTGACAGAGAAGTGCCCGAGCTAATGTTATACAGAATTAATCAACGCCTTCTGACCAGTCAGGACACACCATAATTCTTGAGCTGTAGTTTTTATCAAGATGTCTGTATAGTGAAGAAAGTCGATTGTCTTACACTCTCTCCAGGTCTTCACGGGTATTTTTACAGCCGAGATGTTTGCGAAGCTGATAGCCATGGACCCGTATTACTACTTCCAGGAGGGCTGGAACATATTCGATGGCTTCATCGTGAGCCTGAGCTTGGTGGAGTTGGGGCTCGCTGATGTTGAGGGACTGTCAGTGCTGAGATCCTTTAGATTGGTGAGTGTGGCTTTGTGTGTTTGCACTTATAGTAGATTTGATCAGGATTATGTGAGGTGTGGACATCTGCTTGATGGTTATTAAATAAAAATAAACAAAGGATTGCTCTTCTGCACCAAAAACAATTGACAGAATTTTGGAATTGGTGTTGCGTGTGTGTGTGCGTATGTCTGGTGTGCGAACTGATGGGCCTCAAGGGGGCACTACAGCATGATACAGTGGAACCTTGGATTATGAGCATAATTTGTTCCGGAAGTGGGCTCGTGTTCCAAAACGCTCGTAAACCAAATCATCCTTTCCCATAAGAAATAATGAAAACTCAGATTATTCGTTCCACAGCCCCAAAAATTAAATACATAAAAATAATTAATACGATCTATAAAATGAAAATAAAACAAATTCATCTGCAATTTACCTTTAAAAAAAAAGTACAAATAAATCTTGACAGATAAGTGTTTCCGTTGGTGCGCGCAGGTGCCGTGTGTGTGTGTGTGTGTGTGTGTGTGTGTGTGTGGAATTAGCCCCTTCCTTCATCCCTCTCCCCACATCGCTTTTTAAGTTTCACAACAAACACAGACACACACACACACACACACACAGACACACACAAAGACACACACAAAAACAGACACACACACAGACACACACACAACTGAAACACCGTTTTAACAGGAAAAAAAGAAATCTCTCTGAGACTGGCGTGAGCGCCTACTAAGGGAATCACTGCGGTAAAGTAAAAAAAAACAAAAACAAAAAAACAAATGAACCAGCACCTTACCTTTGAAAAGAATCGCAACAGAGCAGAGTTTCTGTGTGTTTGTGAAGCCGGGGAGGGGTGAAAAGGCGAGAGAGCGTCTGTGCGTGTGTCCGGGTGTTTGTGTGTGTGTGTGTGTGTCGGTGTCAAATTACGCGCACACACACACACATAAGAGACGCTGACAGAGAGAGGGAGATGTTGATTATGCAAGTAAGAGATGAGCACTAAGACCCAGTAGGGGAGACGATTACACACAATTCCGCAGCGCAAGACTGACCCTCGGTGTCAAAATAAGAGTCGCATGCGTGATACATGATACTCGGCGCTCGTAAACTAATACTTTCCGATTTCCGATTAAAAATGTATTAAAAATCTTTGCTCGGTTTGCAGAACACTCGTAAACCACGTTACTCGTAATCCGAGGTCCCACTGTATTTCACAGTTGAACTCCTCACTCTTGCTAGCTTAGATACTCATTCCTTACTCCTGTATGATCCTTGACAGACAATAAACAGAAGAGCCTCAAAAGCATTATTTGTGCTTTTGCTACAGATATACTCACACAATCAGTCTGAATCAAAAGAAATCATTCGGAATAATTTTTCTTATTTGGTGAAATGTTGCTTTAACGTGGTACTGGAATTGACCACAGAGGTGCCGAACAGGAAGCAAACCACTGTGCATCTCTGCATGGCGTTTGTGACTGACAACAGATTCAATGTTGAAGCTTTAACGTTCCCCACATGCGGTGCATGACGCTAGGTACAAATGTAGAATGTCTCTTCAACAACCTGCAGACCCGCCTACCCTGACTTTTATTAAAGTCTACACTGTAATCTACAACACATTAATGTCTACAATAAACTTCTATGTGCTTGATTCACTCAGTAGTCAATCGACATAGTCATGAAGCTTCATCCACTGGTTTTAGGGCTGTCTCTGGGGGCGGGGTAACAGGGTAAGGGATTCTGAACAGCATCAGTTAAAGAGGGTATAAATGTTTATTTCGGAGATTTACTTAAACCATTTTTTTGGCCATTTTATAAGCCGTACCATCTATACAACACAAAATCGCCACAGAAAAGTATACAAGAAGGCAGGTGCAATGGGGTGGTTAATGGTGACCTGATACCTGGTCCACAGAAGACACATGTTTGCATTTCCCCTTGCCCTTCTGTTCTCCTTCAGCTCAGGGTCTTCAAACTGGCGAAGTCATGGCCCACTCTGAACATGCTGATCAAGATCATCGGGAACTCGGTGGGTGCTCTGGGAAACCTGACTCTGGTGCTGGCCATCATTGTCTTCATCTTCGCCGTGGTGGGCATGCAGCTGTTTGGGAAGAGCTACAAGGACTGTGTGTGTAAAATCGCCTCAGACTGCGACCTGCCACGCTGGCACATGAACGACTTCTTCCACTCCTTCCTTATTGTGTTCCGTGTGCTGTGTGGAGAATGGATTGAGACCATGTGGGACTGCATGGAGGTGGCGGGACAGACCATGTGCCTGACCGTCTTCATGATGGTCATGGTCATTGGAAACTTAGTGGTGAGTTAAAACCTGACTGTTTCTCTACAGTCTCACATTTTTTTTAAAGGAAAGTGCACAAAAACCCCCAAACCTTTCAGCTTAACAGATGTTACAATCATTAGAAGTCATGTATGCACTTACTGTACTGTGTGTATATATATACAGATCTTATGAGTGCACTGGTATACTGTATAATCTGTTATAATTGCATTTAGAATGATTAAAGGATCCACAGGGAAAGGAATAAGACAGTAAAGAGATTGGAGTGAAGTTCCAGACAAGTGATTATAATCCCGGTTATGCATCCCTTAATCTTTTTTTAAGATATTGATTGTATTAGGATACACCCTGGCCCTGCTGAGCGAGTCTCCTCCGTTCCTCTTCTCCAGGTGCTGAATCTGTTCCTGGCTCTGCTGCTCAGCTCATTCAGCGCTGATAATTTGGCCGCCACTGATGATGATGGGGAAATGAACAACCTGCAGATCTCAGTCATCCGAATTAAAAAGGGCATCGCCTGGGCCAAAGTCCACACACGCTTGCTGGTCGCTCACGTTCTGAAGAAGTCACCTCTGGAGGACGAGGATAAGCCTTTGGATGACATGTACGACAAGAAACTGAACATCATCGGCAATCACACGGGAGTAGACATCAAATGCGGTGAGCTCGACTTCGCCAAGAACGGCAACGGCACCACCAGCGGCATCGGAAGCAGCGTGGGGAAGTACATGATCGACGAGGACCGCATGTCCTTCATCCACAATCCCAACCTGACCGTGCGTGTCCCTATTGCCATGGGAGAGTCAGACTTTGAGAACCTGAACACAGAGGACTTCAGCAGTGAATCAGACGTGGAGAACAGCAAAGATGTGAGTAACGTGAAGGGGATGGGGGTGGGCTGCGAGACGTGGTACAGTGGCTAGCACTTTTTTAATATGAATATATTTTTTAAATATGTTCCCTCTCGATACAAAGGCCTAAAAAATGTCCCGTGAGCCTAGGACGAGGCTTGTTAGAATGCCAAGCCATTACAATACTGTCCTGGCCATCAAGTGAGACATCAGTGAAATGTATGCTTAGGAAATGACTTGCTTTTCCCCAGTGGTCCTATCTTTAGTTTCCTCCAGGTTGCCATGGTTTCACAGGTAGCACCAAGCTAGTGTGACATCCACACAAACACTGACATCTGTACAAGCTTGTGAGAGAATGTACAGAAAACCGGCACAGATCTGAATGAGAACACATCGCTAAAAATCATTGTGGAGGAAAATTACTCCTGTGCAGAGCGTCGCCATTTGGAAAGACACCAAAACAATTTGTTCTGATATGTCGAAATCGAAAAGTGAAAGCAATAACACAGATGTTTAGTGGACAAATCAAGCACATGAAGCTCCTTCAAGCTGAGTGTCCTACTGACTGCCACAGGAACAATCGGGAGTAATGAATAAGGTCCCAAAATGCCAGGTTTTTGTGATGTAAAAATATGAGACCAAGATAAATAATTCCAGAACTTTTTCCACCTTTAATGTGACCTATAACCTGAATAACCCAATTGAAAAACAAACTGAAATCTTTTAGGCGGGGGTAAAAATAATATAAAAAACAAAAAAAAAATAAATAGGAATGTGTCGGTGTTCAGAATTAAGCAATCACATGTCAAATAGGGGTCAATACACACCCGGCATCATTTAAAGTGCTTCTGATTATACCCAAAGTTTAGCTCTTCTAGTAGGCTTTTCCTGACGTTTTCTTAGTCGCATCTTAGGCATGTCCGCAGTATCAGTCAAGAGAAAGCTACCAAAGAATTTTCAACGCATTAGATATACCATGGAACACTGTGAAGACAGTCATCATTAAGTGGAGATACAACAGTGACATTACCAAGAACTTGATGTGCCTCCAAAACTGGTCAGGGAAGCTGCCAAAAGGCCTACAGCAACATTAAAGGAGCTGCAGGAATTTCCTTTAAGTACTGGCTGTGCAGTACATGGGACAACTATCTCCTGTATTCTTCATATGTCTGGGCTAGAGTAAAGAGAAACATTCGAGCCTGGCTATATTTTGCAAAAACACATTTGAGGTCTCCCTAAAGCATGTGGAACAACGTGTTATGGACTGATTAAACCAAGGTTGAACTTTGTGTCCATATTTCCAAAAGGTACAGTATGTTTGGTGCAAAAACAACACCGTGCACCGTGCACCCACAGTGAAGCATGGTGGTGGCAGCTTCATACTTTGGTGGCTGTTTTCTCCAGCTAGAATTAGGGCCTTAGTCAAGGTGGAGGAAATTATGATCAGGTCCAAATGCCAGCGAATGTTGGCACAAAACCTTCAAGCTTCTGCTAAAAAGAGGAAGAGGAATTTTTAGCTTTCAATGATCCAAAGCATACATCCAAAGCAACAAAAGCATGGCTTCACCAGTAAAAGGATTGAAGCTTTGGAATGGTCCAGCCAGACCCCAGACCTGAATCCTATTGAAAATCTGCGGGGTATCTGAAGAGGGCTGTTTACAGGAGGTGCCCTTGCAATCTGACAGCTTTGGTGAACTTTTGCAAACAGGAGTGGGCACATATAGTCATTGTCATTGCTATGATATTGCTGATGTCTAAAATTGTTGTGATACAATAGTGTGCTTGGGCCCTCTTGTTTTTCTAAGAATTATTATTAGGAGCCAAGCACGATGACATCAACCCTATGTCGTCATAGTGTTTGAAGGGCCCTCTTGTTTTTTAGGGCCCAAGCACTATGACATCAACCCTATGTCGTCATAGTGTTTGAAGGGCCCTCTTGTTTTTTAGGGCCCAAGCACTATGACATCAACCCTATGTCGTCATAATGTCTGAGGGCCCTCTCGTTCTTCTCAGGATTTCGGTTTCCCAGCATCCTGGGCTTTTTGAGGAGAACTTGTTTGACTGCAATGTGCCAAGGTGTTTTGGCGTTGTTTTTCAGGAGTTAGGCTCAGCCCTTTAGCTCCAGTGAAAGGAACTCTTAATGCTTCAGCATGTCAAGACATTTTGGACAATTTCATGCTCCACAACTTTGTGGGACCGGTTTGGGGACTGCCCCTTCCTTTTCCACCATCACTGCACAAGTGTACAAGTGTTCATAAAGACATGGATACTGGAGTTTGGTAGAACACCTTTGGGATGAATTAGAGCGGAGAACTGCGAGCCAGGCCTTCTCATCCAACATCATGTCTGACCTCACAAATGCGCTTCTGGAAGAACGGTCAAAAATTCCCATAAACACGCTCCTAAACCTTAAGGAAGGCCTTCCCAGAAGAGTTGAAGCTGTTATAGCTGCAAAGGGGGCGGGGCCAACATCACATTAAACACTTTAAATGAGTTTAGTGCACTTTCTGTCTCTTGTGAAGCCACTTTGCGTATTCAGATGCTGTAGAAGAGCACATGCAGTTACACGGGAGATGGCTTGTAATTCCACCTCACCTCACATGGAGACGCTGATGAGGGCCAGAAACAGATCGGCGGTAAAGTTTGAAGCTGTTTAAGCACATGCATTGTTGAAATGATGAGAACGAGCACCATTCCTGATGATCTGAAAGCCCCTCTCCCTGTCTAAATGTTTCTACAGCTTATTTCTCTTGTTAAGCACCTTGAGCTCATCTCGGGCAACTTTGTGACTTTCAGTCCGTTCCTCGGGGTTGTTCATCTGGAAAACTGCAACGCCACTGACAAGCTGCTGAATTGACTACGTTATCAGCTGAAAATATGATGAAAGTGTATTTTATTCTGTTCCACATGAAAATGAAAAGGGCCACAGTGGTGCTTATTACTCTGGATCAGTTGCGTACAGTACACGGCCTCTCACACATGACACGATAAATTCGTTGTTGACTCGCGTTACATGTGGCACAACCCTACCTCATTATAAACCAGTTAATAATATAATCAGCTGAACTCAGTGACTGTAAATTTTGTAAACATGATATCCGGGCGAAAGTTCTGCAGTTTGTGTGAGTAGATTAAAGGCGGTGAATTAAAACAGGACAAAGGTGCGGAGTCAGGAAGAGTAGATTACGGCGGTATCACGCAGCAGATTCACGCTGCGTAGGCGGTACAGCCGTAGTGTTGAGCTCGGCTACTGCTGTGATTTATTGCCTCCCTGCTTCTGCTGAGTGCTTCTCCACTCAGAGCTTCTCCGCTCAGCCAGAGATCAGTCGCAGTCCAGGGCATGATGTAATGGTGTACTTTATTGCTTTTGTTTCTTTTGTACGTGCACGTGAGAGTAGGAGACGTGGATATACGATTGCATACTGTTTCATTAGTTCCACCTGTGCATCTGGTCACTTATGGACATGGACATGAATTTCAGTGATTGTATTCTTTTTTGGAGCAGAATGATTGCATACACACACACACACACACACACACACACATCTTTAATTGAAGTAAACCACAAGAATTCGGATCACAAGGTTGAAATCAACCGAGCTCCAAATCACACACACCTCACACTTAATTCTGTATTTGGTTGAACGTTCCTAAGCAGTTTTCACCTTCATAGCAGATGCTTTTGGTCTACAATACTGCCCGATCCTGGTTGAATTTTGACTAATTAAATGTTGGTTTCCTGCACGGACGTGACTTTTAGGCTCTACAAATATTCAAAATATTTTAGGCCTCCAAAAGCTTAAGATGTGCCTGCTTTATCTCTTCCTTACCCAGGTCTGGGGTGAGTTGAGGAACATCTTCTTGCTTATGATTTGTGGTTCTGCTGAAAAGTTCTGAGGTTCTCCTCCTTCGTCATCATTCCATACACTATAATGAACGTGCTCCATGTTCACAGCTGTGGTCTTTAGTGGTGCTTGAAAGTGTTTTTTTTTCACAGGGCCTTCTTCCCTCCTTCCTTCATCCATCCTTCCATCCATGGTGATATAAAACTGGCTTGACTGAAGACAGAAACAATGTTGTTCCATCGGCATCTAGTTCTTCACAGGCTTGGTGCTTCCTGGATTGGCTCCTCCTTTCCTGAGCAGAACAGTTTGGATCTTTTTCCAGACCTTGGCTATACGTGGCTCCATCTTATCCTTACAGTGTCTACAGTGGTTTGAACTGATTTGGGGAATTGCAGATGTTTAGGGATGCCTCTAAGAGAAGTTCCAGACTTGTGTAAATCTACATCTTCTTTCTCACATTTGTACTGAGCTTCTTGAACTCGCCCATTGTACTGTGTGTTGGTCAGTACAGCGATTGCTGTCTCACATATCATTTTTAAGTTACACAGAGAAGCTACCAGCTGGAGCTCATCATTATCACCAATAGGAAGCTAAGCGGTCTCAGCTTGGCAAATTCAAAGACATTTCAGGACTTTCAGCATCACTGAGTTAATAAACTAAGTGTGTGTGTGTATAATTCTGACCCTGTGTTGATTTCAAACCTTGTGCTCCATATTGTCTGGTTTTCTTCTATTCGAAATGTGTATTGTACAATCATCCTGCTGCAGAAAAAGGGAACACTGATGGTGCAATGCTGCCCTGACATTGATGTTCATGAAGAGTGTGTGTGTAAATGCCCAGCCAAACATCACGGTATTACAAAGTGTTTTACTTGTTATCTTTTATGCAGATGCCATCTTCATCAGTCATGCTGATATTTCATGGTTCTGGTCATGTGGGCATTACATAACCTCACCCACACGTAAAAACAACCAAGCTCACCCTTCCTGTTACAGAGACTGTGTTTATATCGAGTTCACTGAATCATTCATATTCGCTTTGCTCTTCCTGGTGGATGCTGCGGTAGCAACAGGCTGAGAAGATCAGTCCAGACCTTTCTGTCATAGGGTCTATAGTCTGCCCTGAATGAAGTCTCAAGCAGGTCTCAAGTTGAGCCTGATACAGTTCTACTGCGAGGTTTACTGGAACACGTCATTGCAAGGTGCAAAGGCAACCCCAAGCTTCTCTTGATTCAGAGATGGTCCTGGATCACCATATTATTGTAGAGAGTAAGCCATAGAACCCTGAGGAGAAGCCCAGTTTTTGCTGCATGTGTGTACAGCCATGGTCTTACTAACCATGGTTTTGGACTATAGACAAGGATGAGTATGTAATCAGACAACTTCAAACACAAGCTGCATTTCATCTTCACCACCACACACTGGTACAGCATCTCCAATGCTGCTTCTGACCCAATCTCGTACAGCCACGTCTCCTTCTCTGAGCAAGAACAAATGCGCAAGAACAAAATCTCTGTATCTCTGAAAAAGAATGGATCACACAAAGTTGTGTCCTAGACCACACCACGTGGCATTCCATCAGAAACCTTCTCTGAATCTAGAAGACACAATCCAGTATTAGCTTACTCTTTAGCCCATTATAGACCAGGTTTAAGGTTTGACAAGCTGGGATGAACTCACATTGTTCATCTTGAGTACATTAGTCAAATCTTATCTAATCATGGTCACTGGGTTAAGGAGTTCCTTAGAGTTCTCCTTCTTATGGCTAAATTTGCTGAAACATCTCTGAAGTCACAGAGTCCTTTTTCATTAACCTCTCCTAACTCTAATGTCTAGCGCTCTGACGTCTTAAACGAATCAGGCAGCTTCCCTCACCACTGGTGTCCGTCACAACATCCTGGAGTTGCTACCGTGATTGGTACCGGCAGCCTCCGGTTCTTACACACCGTCTTACAGCTGATTGTCTTCACCAACAGTTTGGAAGACCTTCATATGAAGGTGCGAGTTAAATACATCACTCACCAAAGCTTCTTCTAGACGCTTCCAAAGCTGTTGAGGGCTGTCCGGGTGTACGAGGGAGGTATGGTAATCAGGCGATGATGACTCTGTGATTCCAATCTGAGCTGTTAATCTTTTTGGAGGTTGTTTCCATGGAAACACACACAATGCCTTGATGTGATGTGTCAGAGCTTGCTAACTGGTGCTTACAAAATCAGTGAAGATGTGAACACAGTCACAGTGTGTGTGTGTGTGTGTGTGTGTGTGTGTTTAAACTCTGAATTATTTCTGTGGTATAAGTGAAATAAAACACTTAAGAATGTGTGATCATATGAAACTAATCAACTCAGGTGTTGGGAATATGACTACACTTTAGGCATCAAACCATCCTTTACACCAGGGGTCTCAAACTCAGTTCCTGGAGGGCCGCAGCCCCACAGAGTTTTGTTCCAACCATAATTAAAAACACCTGATCCAACTAAACAAGTCATTAAGGCTTATTTGAAAACTACATGGTATGTATGTTGGAGCAGGGTTGGAACAAAACTCTGTGGGGCTGCGGCCCTCCAGGAACTCAGTTTGAGACCCATCCTTTACACACACACACACACCCACACTCTCTCTCTCTCTCTCTGTCTGTCTTTCTTTGCTCTTGAAAAGGCACATAAACAGAGTTTCTTCTCAGAGTCTATTTGAGTGTTGGTGAAAGAGGGAGAGGTGTGTGTGTGTGTGTGTGTGTGTGTCTCTGTGTGTGGGTCACCTTGACCCACTTTACAGGGACAGATCCAGTACAGCTGGCCTCTACGTGTCGAGAGCTGATCACAGATCCAGTAATGCTGTAACAGGTAATGTCAGGCAGCCAATCAGGGTGCAGCTGGGCGGGTCTGAGTCTCTGATTGGTCAGGCTGCATCAGTCAGGACTGCAGTGGTGGTGTTTGAGTGCTCTTTGATTCTATTACTGCTTGTGTGTGTGTGTGTGTGTGTATGTGTGTGTGTGTACGTGTGAGTGCTGACAATAGGGATTTTGTAAACTGCAGAGTCATGCAGGCCCTGCAGATGGAGACGTGTCTGTGTGTAGCTGACTGTCTGAGTGCAGGAATCGGACCTTGGCTCGGACGTTCACACTGTGCTGCTGTTCAGGACGTCCGAGTCGCCCGCTGGGACGCGCCGGAATGTCATTCTGTCTCACCACATACAGTACAGGATCAAGCTTTCATTGTTTATTGATAGTCCTGTTTCGTTTCCTAAATCTGAAAAACAATACACATTCAATTATAACTAAGGAATAAATCTCTCTAGGAAAATAATTACTTTCTGTTTGTTACAGAATGACGTTTTATCCATTTATACTAACATTTAATGTATTTTGCCCTCACTTACATTACAGCTGCTAAAATACTCGTTCCCTCACCACTCACTCGGTCTCTCTTCTTATTCTCTTTTTCTTTTCTTTAATAAGACAAAAGAATCACAGCTTATCACGTGACTGAGACGCAGTAAAGACGCGTAAACTCCTCTCTCATGAAGATTACAGCTTTACAGCACTGACACTGGAGACTCCTTACACACATTACACAAGCACCTTCACATTTGTGTATGGGGTGTGTGCGCGGTACGCGTTGCTGTGAGTGAGCCGTTATGGACACGATGATGTCTCAGTGCCAGCGGGTTAATATAAACCTGCACTACCGTCAGAGCTGCTGTTACAGAGAATTAATCAACACCTTCTGGCCAATCAGGACGCACCTCTCTCTCTCTCTCTCTGCATCAGCTGGATGACACGAGCTCATCGGAGGGCAGCACGATAGACATCAAGCCGGAGGAGGAGGAGGCGGGCGCGGTGGAGGTGGTGGAGGAGTACCTGGACCCGGACGCCTGCTGGACGGATGGTGAGCTCTTTATAAGAAACTTGTCATGTAATGTTTCAAATACAGTGATGGAATATTTTTTTTTTTATCTTTTTTTTCTTTAGACTTTAAAGTTAGATTTTAGTTTTTAAAAACATGAGCTGAGTTTATTGCTTGTTTAAAAAAGACTCGTAGTTTTGAGTAGTATTTTAATTAGGACTTGTAGGACGTTACAATCTATAACGAGCTGCCTGGTTTCTGAGGTTTAAATTCAGCAGAACTGACATGTGATTGGCTGATCCACATGATGCATTATAAATCTGTTTTGTGAATAATACACCACCAATGCTTTATAAAAACACATTTAAAATGATTCTTAATATTCCTGTATACTGATTTTTATTTCTATTCGTTTTTTAAGTATAGTAACGTAGTGTGTTTGTCATGTGTGTGTTTCAGCCTGCGTGGCGCGGTATAAGTGCTGTGACGTGTCCATCACCGAGGGTTGGGGGAAACACTGGTGGTACCTGAGGAAAACCTGCTACCTCATAGTAGAACACAACTGGTTCGAGACACTCATCATCTTCATGATCCTGCTCAGCTCTGGGGCTCTGGTGATGACACACACAGACACAGACACACACAGACACACACAGACACACACACACACACACACACACACACACAG
>QMIH01001798.1:76677-107296 GCA_003987875.1 Clarias batrachus | reverse complement strand
GGCAACAAAGAGATGTTCCCATAGCGTTTTCACGCAGCATCTCGTTCCCGCTTTATCAGGGAACAGGGTTACAGTCAAGTAACCCGAGACGTTCCCTTACAAATACCCTGTCCCGCTCAAGTGAAGGAGATAGCCATGTTGAATGGGGTATTCCTATCAGTGGAGAGAGGACGGCATTAACTTGTCCCACAAGTAATTCGGACATGGAAGTTGCAAAGAAGGTACCAAGTGTTTTTGGTTTATAGCAAGTTTATTGTTTTTATGTTGTGATTCAGTCAAATCAATATCATGGAAGAAAAAATGGTAGTATTTTGAAATTTTTACTCAGTGCTACTTAAACTAAAAAAGTCTGGCCACAGTATAACAACTTCTTTATTTCTTTTCTTTGATTAGATGGTCAGAGATGCTTTGCTGACAAAAGCAGATGGTCAGGATGTGTTGGAGGAATACACAGCAAACTCCTCTCTGAAGCACAGCACCAGGAGGCAGCTTGTCAGTATTCTGGTTGCTCACATGATTGAGATTAGGAGAGCCAAAATGAATGTAATATGTGACTGAGCACCCAAAGGATTAAAAAATGAAGTGTTTTTTGCTACAGGTTTGGTCTTCAGAATGATTTCTTTTGGAAGTCTACTTTAGCCTGCTTTGACATATTTGAGGAAGGGAGGAACACACTAACTGGTGATATTAAATGACAGATTGTTGAATATTAAACACTAATGATGGAAATGTGTCTAAGTAGTGTCAAATACACTAACTTGATATTAAATAACATATAGTGTTGGATATTTAACATTAATGGTAATGAAGTATATGCCCATGTAGTGTAAAAAAACACACTAACTGGTGAAATTAAATAACACCGAGAGTGTTGGATATTTAACACAAATGTGCACCTATGTAGTGTGAAAAAACACACTTTGTAAAATAACACTGTGAGTGTTGGCAACTTGACACTATAAAAGTGTTAAAATACTAACACTTTGGCCAGTGTTAAATTAACACTGACTAGTGTGGACCTAGTCAGTATATAAACACTGGGCCAGTGTTACTTTTGACACTGTGGGAGTTGATTTAACACCAATCATTTTGCTGTGTTGTCAGCTCATTTCGTACTCTTCGCCGAAAGTAAGAACAGGAAGTTTTGTAAAAAACTTGTCTTACTCTGAGGTAGGAATATTTTCAATCCTAAATTAACTTTGAACCTGGTTCCTACAAGTGATTCTGAGATGTGTAGTAAAGATGGGCCCAGAACGTAGAATATTTTACTCCCCTTGAAGAGAGTGAACTAATTTCACTCATCTGTTTAGCAAAATCATCATCCAGTATTTCTCAAGCAGATAGCATCAGCAATAACGGAACCCCTGTTGAAATTAGTTAACTCTTCACTCAGCAGTGAGCATGTTCCAAACTAAGAAACCTGAACTTGACCCCTGTCAACTGTCCAACCACAGGCTGATGTCAAACCTCCACGTTATCTTGCAGCAGCTATGTTTATATCTGCATAGTAATAGCATACACAAACTGTATCAGTCAGGATTTAGGCCTCATCACAGAAATATCAGATTACATAGATTGTTAAATTGGCAAATGACCTTCTATTGGCCTTTTATCAGGGTTGCATTCCTTTGCTTGTGCAACTTGAGCTTAGTGCAGCTTTTGACGCCATAGTATTCTTCATACATTAGACAAGGTCGCAGGAATTAAAGGATTTGCCCTCTCCAAGCTCAGATACTATTTGACTGATCGTTATCAGTCTGTAGATTTAAATGGTGACCATTCTGCATGTTCTCAAGTGAAGCTTTGCATTCCACAGGGTTCAGTTTTAGACCCAATGCTTTTTTCTCTGTACATGCGTTCTTTTCGCAAAATTCCTCTGGAAGAGCATATCACTCCTATCTTATCCATACTGCATTGTACACCAGTGAAATGTGCATCAACTTTTAAATGGTCTCACGCCACAGTACCTGAGTGAACTGTTAGTGTCTTATGATCCCCGCTTATTTTGATTAAAGGATTCAGGCTGCTTGTTAGTCCTGAATATTATAAAAACTACATTTCATTGATTTCACGCCGCATGGAATGTTTGAATCGGCACATGATCTGTGGTGCTGTAAAAGCAACTTTTGGTTTATTATTTCCGACATTGTCGGCTGTGTCTCTACTTCAAAACTGCATCCTTGCTATTACTTTAAAAGGTAAAGTAGCAACCATCTGTGGATACAGCAGACAAAGGTTTTGTTAATTGACCAGTTGCTATTCTACTTGTTGGTGGGGATAGATTTTCCACTATAAGAATAGTGAAAAATAGCTCATACTCCTACTAAAAGCAGGACCAAAAGTGCATAACTCTGAGAATTTGTGGCCACTTAGATTTCCTACACTGAGATGTTTAGTAAGTAGGGGCCCTGGTTTACAATCCGACACCCCAATATTAAAACAATGGGTTGAATCTAGTATTACAGCAACAGAGATTATTAAATCTCTCTCACAAATAATACAAATTTAGGCCAAAAAGATGTACAACCAACTGGCAACAATACGATTCATGTTATTGTTTTCCAAAAGTTTTTGTTAAAATATAGTTATTTCACTGTTGTAAAAGTCTGAAAATTGAAAAGTTAAAAGGAAATTTCTACATTATAAATATTGAAAGCACCTCATGTCATGTTCCTTTTTTAACTGAAAGAGGAGGAGATTCAGGCAGCCAATAGCTTTTTGTCTTATAAACAGTTCTATGCAGCCTCAGTGTGTCTTCAGTTTAGAAAGAAATCATTTACTTATTCAGGAAGACAGGGTTATCTAATAATCAAACTATTTTGTGACTGGTGTAATCAAAAAGCATGGATTTTGATTTTAGAATTGTTTTCCCTTTATTTGTTCTCTCCTTTGGGCAGTTCATAAGTGTTAGTAATGGACATGTTGAGAGACCATATAGTAGTAAGATTGAAGTTAGTAATGGAGGAACATGGGGCCCATGGGGAGATCGAGATATGTGTCCCTTTGGAACCTATGCTACAGGCTTTAGTCTCAAAGTAAGTACATTTTGTTCAATTAATAACAAATACTTTTTTCATCTGGGTGGAAATAAATGTTGTGACAGTACATAAGCTTATCAAAACAATTATATAGCCGTAATCAAGTCAAAAGCTGTTCCATTGAAATATTAGAGCATATGACTTTTTTTTTTTTTTTGGCTGAGCAGTATATGTGTGTGAATGTGTATATATGCATATTCCAGGTTGAAAGATCAGTGGGAAATGGGGATGACACAGCTCTAAATGGAATTTCCCTTCACTGCAGCAGATCTGAATATGGTACTCAGTCCTATTCTACAGTCCAGTCTGATGTAGGGAGGTAAAGTTTCGCATGAAACTAAAATTTCTGTAAAATTCATTGCCCACGAAAAATTATTTTGGATGCCTAAAGGACATAAATATATGTATATACATATACAGTGATAGATATGAAGTTAACCGATGAGGCAGCCCTTTGAGTGTTAACTTCATATCCATCACTGTTGTCAAAAATAAAGCTCAGAAAACAATTCCTGAAGCAACCTGAAATAATATGATGTAAAAGAATATGATGCCATCACAGCACAAACTGTTGAACAATTATCATTCAAACATAATATGAAAAGTAGGCTAGATATTAGGTATATCAGTGTTAATATTAATAGCATGGGCCTAACTGGGTAAAAAATACATTCAACACAGCTTCAAAGACATCATCAATGCCCAACTTACCCAGGGGTTTAACGTTGGGAGGTAATAATATTGCCCACTGCTGGTTTTACAAGTCAAACTTGATTGATAAGGATAACAAAATAAGGTTTCAATTTGTTTTCACACAGTGCAAGCACTAGAAGATTTGAAGGTTGTGATAAATCAATAGCTACCAAAAAGCATGGACACTGAAGATATACTGTATCTTGTTGATGACAAAAACGGCTTATTTGTCCCGTAAACAATACGACCCTATCGCATTTAACCCCTGTGGTAGTAGATGACCTACTGTGTGTTCACATTATATTAAACCTAATTTACTTATGTTTTAAAACCTCACCTAAAAAAGTATGAAATATTTAATAAAACTTTAATGATCTGAAAATTTCTGTTCCCAGATTTTCAGCCACAATATAGGAGGTCTGTTTTTATTGTTGTTTTTGCCTTAAAGCTGGGGGACTTGGACACAGAACATATGGTGCAGCAGCGGCGTGTTAAATGCATTTCAGCTACGTGTAGAAGGGTCTCAAGGAAGTGGCGATGATACCGCTGCTAACAACATAAGGTGAGCAATATCTACTAACTACAGTTAAATTAGTGTTATAATATAATTTATTAGTAGCACTTTATGAATTTTTTTTTTGTTTATTAAGAATTGTAGTTTATTAAGCTGATTTAAAAAAAAAAAAAACTTCAGTGACTTACTCTATATAAATGTGGCTTAAATGAATAATGCTGAGTTTGTTCTTTCAACAAAAAAAAAAAAAGGTTTTCTTGTAGCTCAGGAGAAATACACACAGGTGAAGGCATGTCCTGGGGAGAATGGGGTGAATGGAGTCCTCAGTGTATTAACACAGCGATTTGTGGAATCCAAACAAGAGTCGAGCTTCCACAGGGTTCAGGAGACGATACCTCTCTTAATGATGTCCGCTTTTTTTGCTGCTCGTAAGGTTAATAAACCATTTAATAAGCTTTGCATTATTAAGTAATATTTTTATGTGACATAATTACTGGGATAGCTTTATATTAAAAACACAGTTGTTTCATTTGATATTACAGACAGAGTTAAAGGTTTAATGATGTGGTAATCTTAGGTAATTCTCACAATTTATAGCAACAGTTTCCAAGCAACAGACTAAATGTCTAAAGCCCCATTTACACTGCAGGTCTCGATGCCCAATTCTGATTTGTTGCCTATATCTGATTTTTCTGACCGTCTGTTTACACATTCTTTCAACTATGACCCATATCCGATTCAAGTGTTTACACTTGCCATACCGTCTGAAACATCGTGCATACTTAAAGGGAGGTTCTAGCACTACACACTAGCCAACATGGACGAAGGCGAAATATGCTTGATGTTAGTTCTGCGATATATGCAGATATTCGCAAAACGGAGAAGGAGGAAAGGGCCATTATTGCAGCCTGTGCATATGCTTCATTTATTGTGTCCTCAACCATTCAGAGGAATGTCTGGGTGCGAGACGTGTCGGGGTCGCTCTCTGGTGGCTTGCAACATGTGCGGGCTACCGCACACTGGCGCATCTGTTTGGGATGAGCAGCGCCTCGGTGTGCCTGATTACATCGTTAAACCTCGAAGAAGTTGCAGTTTTAATGACGTACAGAGTGCAATGGTTCATAAAATCCGATCTGTCTGTTTACACGACAATCACATTAGCACATATCTGATTTATATCTGATTTATTTCCACATATGAAGGTGACCTGAAACCGATCTTGAAATATCAGAATGCATGCATTTTTTTCCTGTTTACACGGACATAGAACATTTCCGATGTGTGTCACATATGAGCAAAAAATCGGAATTGGGACACATTTAACTGACAGTGTAAACATAGCTTAAAATGTCTTATTTTGCACTCAGCATTAGTTAATATACGTGTCCAGCTTTATAGACATTTTGATTGCAACACCTTTATACTTGTTTATTTATGTGATTATCCAATCAGCTAATCATGAAGCAGTATATAATTAAATCATCACAGTTATCTTTATTGCAGCTAATGGTATGAGTATTGATAGAAATATAATTAAATTTATAAGCAATAATATAATAAATGTATTAGAAATATGAGATCTGAATTAATTATTTATGTTCCACAATACATTTACATGAATGTCCTCTGAAACTTTGTAAGCATATTTCTTTTCATATGTTCTAGGGTAAGGGATGGCGGCATGGAGAAAATAGATAATAAAGAGAAACTTCATCATTCATCTTGACTGTGCTTTATTTCATAAGGGACATTTCCATGTCTTATCTATTTACTACTTTAAATCCAAACCTTTAAATACATGAATAAATTAATGAGCTGCAACACAGATTTCTATCTATCTTTCTACTTTCTTTCTTTCATATGTAAGGTAGCAATAAAATATACTACTATATACTGTATTATACCATTGGTTTGAGAGTAACTTGAATATGTCTTCAGAATTGATTGACCTGTTTTTCAGACTAGTAATTGATATACCTCAGACACTTGGGAGGACTGTGATGACTGTCCAGCAGACAGAAAGATTTTTTTCATTTCCCTCTAATTAAGGTGTTAGCCAGACCCCCAAAAAATCTTTACGTTTTACGTTTACGTTTCTGTGTGTTTTGCTTTTTTTTTTTTTTCGTTTGTTTGTTTCTACTTGAACTTAAATTGCCACTATTGCAGCATTCTTTTTATTCCAAGGAATTATATAATGATATGATATTAATTAATACACAGTGTGTGCAGTAGGAGCCAGTCCAAACCGCCCATTCCATGGCAGGACCCTTCGAGATCCATGGCGGATCCGTGACATTTCCGTGCCCCGCGATGACGCAGTGAACAATGCCCCGCCCCATAAACGCCCTCTTTCACTGTTCTAATAATCTGGTTGCAATGTTTTACAGTCCCGCCAGGTAGAGCAGTGATTGCTTCAGTTTAACTGCAGTTCTTGCTTTGTCAATGTTATGTGGTGCGGATTGGAGAGCCGCACCACAAGATGTAATAATGTTTATAAGAGCCCTGACACAGGGCTTTAGAGGGAGTCAATGAAATAGGAGTTGGTGAAAGTGCTTGTGATACACACGGGAAGAACTTTCTGTTTGGAGGTAGCGTGGGATTATTAATTAGAAACTAAAAAGGAAACAAAATAAACCGAGGTGCTTTGCACTATCAACTTAAACTGAGCGTGCACGCGTGCCGCGCTCTCTCTTGCTCTCTCTCACTCGCCAGCGTCTTAGACAGGCAGAGGCTGGGTCTTTGACTCTGTCTCTAAACAGCGAACTGTCTGTCTATCTGTCTGTCTTTTTTCTTTATTTCTCTTCTTTTCTTTTCTTTTCTTTGGCCCTGATACCTTACCGGTGCTACCTAATGATCGCACAAAGTGCCGATTTATCAGGACCCATAAATAGACACGCCGACAGGTGAGGCGCATTCACGCAGATAGCGGCGTTGCCTGGCAACCGCATGTCTATACATGGCCCGTTCTTGCCTGTACAGAACTCCGTGTGGTAGCAGCGTGCGGATCTGCCTGTTCTGAACAGTGCAAAGTATTTTCACGCCGTTCAGCACTTCGTGAGACCTGCGTCATTACAGTCCACATATCTTACTGATTAATTCAAGCTTGTCATCTTGGGGATATATACAGTGTCTGTGTACCAGTCAGTAACTATGCTTTAATGGTCCTTTCATGCATATAAGATATTTTTTAAAGCAGTATATATATGCTTACTTTTTGTATACAGATATTGACTACGTATCATAAAATAGTTTTTCTTCCGCTTTTATTTTGATTTCAGTTAGTGTTATTTTTCCTGGATTGTTCTATAAGGGGCGGTGTAGTGGTTAGCACTGTCGCCTTGCACCTCCAGGGTCTGGGTTCGATCCCCAGCCGGACTCGATTCCCGTCTCTGTGTGCATGGAGTTTGCATGTTCTCCCCGTGCTTGGTGGGTTTCCTCCGGGTACTCCGGTTTCCTCCCACAGTCCAAAAACATGTAGGTTAGATTAATTGGCGTTCCCAAATTGTCCGTAGTGTGTGTGTGAATGAGTGAGTGTATGTGTGTGTCTGTACCCTGCGATGGATTGGCACCCTGTCCAGGGTGTACCCTGCCTCGTGCCCTAAGTCTCCTGGGATAGGCTCCAGGCCCCCGTGACCCTGAATACAGGATTAAGCGGTAATGATGATGAGTGAGTGAGTGAGTGTTCTATAAGGGAACCTCTCTGAGATTTATCAATAAAGTCCTTACAGCTCTGTGATGTCACTTCCAACCTCATCCATGTTTAAAACAGAGAATTTCCTAACTTTGCAGGTACAGAATGTGTAGTTTTCTCAAACATGATTTTCCCAACTTGGCATTTATACAGATTCAGACAGACTGAATTTAAGAATACACCCTAAGAACCTAAAGCACAAACACACACACAGAAGTGTAAAGCAGAGATGCGCATTCACACCTCTGGCAGTCTTTTGTCTTGTAAATGAGGTATTATTCATGTACGTACACACACACACACACACACACACACACACCATTTTAATCACTGGACTTCATAACCTACTAAAATTGATTGTGAAACACATTGAGGGCACAGTGGAAAACTTTCCAATCCCCACCAGCGCACATACTCTGTTTGTACTGTACATTGTAGCTATGTTTGTTAGGGCACTTAATACACAGTACTGTAATGCATGGAACACTTACTTCCTGGTTTGTTTTATTTTAAATATTGTTTATTAACTATGCACTGGTCAGCAAAATAAAAAATATGGCCAATATACTGTGAATCAAAGTCTCTGTAACAAAGCCTCTTCAGATCCTTCTGCACTCATGTTATCATGGTGTGAATTATTTATTTATTTATTTATTATTATTAGTTAAGGACAAAGATAGACCATGTGCTTGTGTTTAGGACTGCTTCAGCTGTGGTCAAAGTTTTAATCAACTATTTACAAAGCAGAGTTCTTGGAACCCAAAGCATTTATTTATACTGAGAAAAAATAATTATAGGTCACATAAGCACAAACTAGCACAGAGACATATGTTGCTTTTGTTTGTTTCTATGAGGAATAATAATAATCATATTAATAATTATTATTATTATTAGCCCAACTCTCTTATCTCCCATTTTAGGCCACTGAAGTAGGTGGTTCAAGTCATTAAAAAAAAAAAAATACCTTAAACAATTCCCCAACCAATAAAATGTCTCGGGCTACTTTGCTGTAGGCCTGTTCCCTGAAAAAGCGGGAACAAGATGCTGTTGCACATGGTCTATTTTTTTCCTTAATTGAAATGCATCAATACTTCAATAATAAACACCATGATAACATGAGTGCAGAAGGATCTGAAGAGGCTTGTCTCTATTACACAGACTTTAATACGTTCACAGTAAATTGGCCACAGATATAGTTTATTTTGCTGAACAAGTTAATAAGCAATATTTAAAATAAAACATACCAGGAAGTAAGTGTTTCATGCATTACAGTACTGCGTATTAACAAGTGGCCTAACAAACATAGCTACAGTGTACAGTACAAATGTACCGTATGCACGCTTGTGGGGATTGGAAGATTTTCCACTATGCCCCCAATGTTTTTCACTATCATTCTTAGTACATTATGAAGTCCAGTGATTAAATTGTTGTGTGTATGTGTGTGTGTGTGCGTGTGTGTGTGTGTGTGTGTGTGTGTGTGTGTGTGTGTGTGTGTGTGTGCGTGTGTGTGTGTGTAACAACCCAACTTACAAGAAGAATACCAGATTTACAAGACAAAAAATGGTCAGAGGTGTGAATGCGCATCTCTGCTTTGCTCTTCGGTGTGTGTGTTTGTGCTTTAGGTTCATAGGGTGTATTCTTAAATTCAGCCTGTCTGAATCTGTATAAACACCAAGTTGGGAAAAACATGTTTGAGAAAATAACACATTCTGTATCTGCAAAGTTAGGAAATTCTCTGGTCTAAACATGTTTGAGCTTGACCATGTGTGTGCATGTAAATCATGTGTGTGTGTGTGTGTGTGTGTGTGTGTGTGTGTGTGTGTGTGTGTGTGTGTGTGTGTGTGCGTGTGTGTGTGTGTGTGTCAAAATCATCCTACACAGCAGCCCCCCTCCCCCCCCTTTCTCTCTGGTCAATCACTACAAGCATGATTATTTTCAAAGGTAAAGTGCAGGTTATTAATTTTATTTTTACGTCATATTTTGAATTAATTATTTTTATATGAATATTTTTGGGGTGTGAAATATTTTTCGTCTGATTTTCCATTATTTATTATGGGACAAATTCACTTTGATATACAAATGTTTTGATATACAAGCACAATTCTAGAATAAATTATGCTCGCAATCTAAGGTTACAATGTATCATGCAAATGATGTGCAAAATAAAGGATATGCTGAGAGCTCTGTGGCTCCATTTGGACTACAGCTGTGGCTCTATCTAGATTCAATCTTGATTAGAGCTCTCCTAGTTCTGGTGATTAATTTGTGTATGGGATTTTTTAAATTGGGACCGTTTGAGAAATTAGGACTGTTATGATATCATTAAGGATTTTTTTCTCTCTTCCTTTCTATTAGATTCTCAAATTCTACATTCATTAAGCATCTTTATACTGTCCCATTTATGGTCAATATAAAGGCATTTTCCCAAAAATTGTCATGAATTATCTGTCATCTGGCCCCCAGACATTTTGTACCGAGCTACATTTTTTCTGTTGTTTATTTTCTGTTTATCCCCTATCTTCTTATTTGCCAATGTTGCTTACTTAGCTTCTTCTTTCTTCAATGTATCTTCTTGTTTTAGTCTGACTTGCATCTTGAATCTTCCTCTTTTTGCCTAACTGACTGGCTTACATAATTGATTGTAACTTGCAAGATCATTATTATTATTCTCAGAAATGACTTAGCCCATACAAGCACTGCAATGTTTCAGTTAAATATTCCCTATTGAAGATTAAATTTAGTTAAAGTTCTTACTTTAATAATACAAATCATATTATATTTATGCCCATAACATTTAATCTTTCATAATTAGAAGTGACTTAATACAAAATTATATTTAATAATTTTAACAAAAACAACAACAGCCTCCTAGATTATTATGCACTGAAAACATACAGTGCAGAAAATAATTATTTGATCAGTGTAGATTTTGAAGTTACCAAGAAATGAAGGGTCTATATTTTTTTATCATATATATTTTTTAAAGGATAGAGACAAAATATCAATCAAAAATCCAAAAGAAATATTATACAAATGTTAGAATTCGAGATACATTTCAATAAGTAAAATTAGTATTTGATCCCATATCAACCAACAATTATTCTGGCTCCAACAGACTGGTTATGTGCTCATGTGATAAATAAATTAATTTAAGGTGCTCCTAACAACAACTCATTATGTTTATATAAGACACCTGTCTACAGAATTTCTATATTCATTGACAGTAGTGAAGACAGCATCTAAACATACCAGTTCACCATAATACTCTACGTCAACAAGTCCCCCAGATCTGCTCCTTTACCTAAATCTACTTACAAAAATGCCTGGCTAAATAAATAGTTTTTTAGCCTAGACTTAAACACTGAGACTGTGTCTGAGTCCCGAACATTAATTGGAAGGCTATTTCATAACTTTGGGGCTTTGTAGGAAAAAGATCTGCCCCCAGCTGTAGTTTTCATAATACGAGGTACTGACAAGCAGCCTGCATCCATTGATCAAAGTAGGCGTGGCGGATCGTAAGACACTAGCAGTTCACTCAGATACTGCGGCGCAAGACTACTTTTGACGTATTAATGTTTTATATGTCAAAAGTAGTATTTTAAAATCTATGACAAATTTCACAGGGAGCCAATGCACTGTGGATAAGATCCACACGGTTCATGGGCTCATATCTTTATTTTTTTTAGTGAGGACGCTCACTGCTGCATTCTAAACTAACTAAAGCTGTTTATGCCCCTAGTTGAACAACCAGACAGTAAGGCGTTACAATAGTCCAACCTAGAGGTGATAAAAGTATGAACTAGTTTTTCTGCATCGTTTAGTGACAATATATTCCTTATCTTGCCAATATTTCTGAAGTGAAAGAATGCTATTCTGGTAATATTATCTACATGTGCTTCAATTGAAAGGCTGTAATCATGATGGAACAGAAAGGCCATTTAAAGATATGTGTGATCAAAAAGCTTGCTTCTAGGACTTGCTTGGTACTATGACTAGAACTTCTGTCTTATCAGGATTAAGCAGAAGACAATTAATTAACATCCAGTCACTTATGTCTGCACACATTGCTCAACTAGCTGGTTTTTCTCATTTGGTTTTGCTGAGACGTATAACTGTGCGCCATCAGCATAACAATGAAAACAAATACCATGCTTATGACTTATGTTGCCCAGAGGAAGCATGTATAGAGAAAAAAAAAACAATGGGCCTAAAACTGAACCCTGTGGAACACCAAACTCCACTTGAGAACATGCAGAATAGTCACCATTTAAATCTACAAACTGATAATGATCAGTTAAATAGAATCTGAGCCTGGAAAGGGCCCTTAATTCCTACTACATTTTCTAATCTGTGAAGGAGAACACTATGATCAATGGTGTCAAAAGCTGCACTGAGGTTAAGTTACACAACTATAGTGATGCCACACTGATCAGAGGCTAATAGGAGGTTATTTACTACTTCGAAAATTGATGTCTCTGTGCTGTGATGAGGCCTAAATCCTGACTGATACAGTTTGTTCATCCTATTTCTATGTAGATATGAACATAGCTGCTCCGCTACTATCTTTTCCAGAATCTTAGAGATAAAGGGGAGGTTTGATGTCTGCCTGTAATCGAACAGCTGACAGGTGTCAAGGTTGGGTTTCTTAATTAGTGGTTTAGTAACTGCTAATTTAAAAGATTTTTGAAAATACCCACTGCTGAGTGAAGAGTTCATTATTTTCAACAGGGGTTCTGTTATTGCTGGTACTATCTGCTTGAGAAAATGTGTTGGTATAGGATGTAATTCACAGGTTGATGACTTTGCAGAAGAGATGAGTGAAATTAGTTCATTCTCTTCAAGGGGAGTAAAGTATTCTAGGTTGTGATGTGATATGGTTAGTCTATCATCCGTATCACTTAACTTGTCTGGTTCCAACACCTGATTTTTTTGCCTAATATTTATGAGATACAACAATCTAACTTTTTTATAGTTCAGGATGCTTTCCTTCCATGCTATTTGGAATACTATCTAAACACGACAATCAACCCAAACCCTGTCTTCTCAGACCCTTACCTGTTCCCCATCGTCCATGGTCTAATATTGCACTGGATTTCACTGCAGGGTTACCCACTTCTGATGGAAACACCTGTATCCTGACTGTAGTGATCATTACTCCAAGGCAGCACACTTGATACCACATTGTCCCATCTGGAGCAGCAGGGGAACTATGTTTGTTTGCTCTTTGTGGATTATAGTTCAGTATTTAATACTGTGTTATCTCACAAACTGAGGGGCAAACCAATGGCTTTGGGGTTTCTATATTCACCTGCAAATGGATTAAAAGTTTCCTGTCGGGTCACAGATAAAGAGTGAATGTTGACTCTGACACCTCCACGGCCCTCAGTCTCAGCAGTAGTTTACCACAGGGCTGTGTGCTGAGCCCTTTGTGTTTCATGCTCTACACCCAGGTGAAGTGAAGCAGTTGACAAAGTGGTGTGGAGAAAACAACCTGCTCCTTAATACACGTAAAACCAAGGAGCTCATAATTGATTACAGGAAAAAGAACTGATGTATTTTACCACTATACATCAGTGGGGAATGTGTGGAGAGTGTGTCAGATTTTCGCTACCTCGTCGTCCACATTGAGGAGAACTTGGCCCGGGAAGTAAACACCATTGGGCTGGTTTAAAAAGTCATGCAATAAATGTACCGCATACTGCAAGCACAAACTAAATATAAATATTTGTTTGTTGTGAAAAAGAGGATCAATAAAATTCTGACATTGAATGTACAGGTTTGTGTGGATATTTCTGTTTATTGTGAAGTACTGTAAGATGGGATTATGGTATTGTTGCATGGCTGGATGAATGAAGTGCTGTTGGGATGACTTTTCTTTTTGAATTTTGTTGAACATGTTATAATACTAAAGACATAAAACTATAAGCAGACTCTGAAATATTTGTTTTATCTGTTAATAAAATAAAGAATAAATAAAGAGGACATGAACAATGAGGAGAATAACTCCATTACCCGAGTACTTTGAGTACAGTTATTGAGTACATTGTTATGTTCAAGAAACCCTAACCAGAGATTATTTTAGCTTTGAGGTTTAGCATGGCATGGTATCCTGAGGGATTGACATGTTCAGCAACAATACACAGGTAGGTTGTGGCATTTAAAAAAAAATGGCCAGTTTGAACTAATGAACCCAAAGTGTGCCAAAAAAAAATATTTGCCCTTATACCTTCACTAGCCTGAAATGTTGATGTAACATTATGGTCCATGCTTTCACAGGTTCAATGTGCCTTCCTAACAACTCAAACCTTGGCCGTTCTTCTCTGGCCACAGGAAAAATAAAATCACCCTTATGTTGCTCTATGTAGACTAGAAAGCACATTGCACGTTGTTTACATTGCCCATTTCAGCGACTTGTCTTCATCTGTAGTATTATTACTATCCCATATTTCCCATAAGAATCATTTGTTTACAATTTTACTAGTCTGGATGTAATTTTTTAAAATTCCCATCCCTGCGGATAATCACAAATCTTTAAAGAACTGTATTAAAGTCAAGTCTAAACATTTAAGCATTACCTCACATTGTTTATTTAAATATGTTACACAATAGTAATGTTTAATATTTATCATTTAGGAATACATTCTTGTAAATTGTAACATGTTACTGTTATCTCATTCTAGATGCACAAGCACTTGTATCCAAGAGACATGAAATACATATGCTGTATGTGAGAAAGTATGACATTTGCTTATTACATTTACAATTGTTTTTACAAGCTATTACAATAAGCACATTACATTTACAATTGTCAATTGTAGTTGGACAATGTGTGAATTGTGCCTATCTGTATTATGACATGGTGCTATCATCAACTTCTGAAGTGAATCTAAAACTGGTGAACAATTTGTTATTGTTTTTAATGTCTCTCATGATCTATAACAGTCATTATAATGTTTTCGTTCAACAAAAGACAACACTTTTCTCCTTGTTTCAATCTGCTTCCCCTACTTGCTGTTTGACACATTACAAAACAAAAAAGTATGTTGACATATACAAAAAATTTGATCCTTTACACAGTAATTACACAACATTCAGTAAGATTAAATATAAAATAAAGGTGTATGAGTATATAAATATGTACATAGAGTGTCATAAAGTGAGTGTGCAAGGTAGGGCAAGTAGCCCTGTTTGCATCACATAGGCTATAATAGTAGTGCAAAATAGCAAGTAGTTGTAATGTGCAGGAGAATGTAAGAAGTTTGTTGGAGTCATGGTGGTGCTTTCACACAATATACAGTACTGGATGTTTGATTTTTGCAAACAAAAGTAATTTATAGACGGGTGTAAGAATTTAGTTTTTTTTTAAAAAACAACAGATTGCATATAGTCCAGTTCAACAGGTTTTGAGGGTGATTGCCTGTGGAAAGAAACTTCTGTGCCTGATAATTTTGGTGTGCAGAGTTCTGTAGCACCTGCCAGAAGGGAAGACGTGAAAAGGGTTGTGTCCTTGGTGTTTGGAGTTCCCATAGCAAAATTTTGTTGCACAGAATTATGTTTTTCTAATCTCATGAAGCTGAATTGAGTTTTCTCATTACAAGCTTGACATTGTCATTTATATTTCTTCTAAAACTGACTAAAAAACAGAGATGCAGAGATACAACCTGTGACTTACTTAAGGAACGTACATGAGAAACGAGCCATATATAAGACCATAATGCGATCAAAGAAATGAAATAATGAGACACCGACAAAATCTGTCAAATCAAGACACTAAATTATGTCACATAATGTCACACAACCTGACAAGGTATTAAGTGTCACACTGCTTAACCCAAAGTATGAGTTATACAGGAGTTATACAAAGGCCACAGCATTGTGACAACCTTCCAGTGATAAAAATCAGACAAATAGAAGGTGAACATTTTTGAAGGGAAAATTGGTTGCTTGTTGTATGTAAGGGAGACAGGAACAGGAATGCCTGGAAACATTCTTTCTCACCAGCTACATCAGTCTCCTCTTGTGGTGGATGTCCAACAAGTTTGTCCAAAGACTACAGCTCCTTGAGTTGCTTAGTATCTAATGGAACAACAAAAAAGTGTTGAAAACATTTTAGATTTACCTAAACACCATTCCGCTACTCCATTTCCAACTTCCTGAAGGTTGAGTGGTGGGCTTGAGCTTGTGAGCTGGTGGTTACTTGGCTGATGATTTGATGCAGATGAAGACTCTCTTGCATTTTCTTTGTCGAGATTCTTGTTCTTCTCAAAGGTTTCTGCGGCGACATGCATCTAAAAAGAATATAGTTAATAACCAAGATAACCTTTTCACAAACATATCGGTCTTTATTTATAGAATATAATTAACTGATGTCTCTAAAATTACATATTCTGGCAACTACTGTTAAACCCTGAACACTCCTTAGTAAAACTACTTGTTTTCAAGACTAACCATGCAGTAACATTTTTTTACTATTTTAAAAACAGAGGGAGGGGATTAACTTAATGTTTCAAACCACTCTATTGTTAACTTAGCATATGACTAATGACCAGCCACTAGTGTTAGTTACCCAGATATGCTAAGGCACTTGCAAAACCACAGGTAGTATTGAATTCTTTTGGAAATTTAAGAACAAGTCTATGATGTGTAATTTTCAGCTAAGCTATACTATACTGTATGTTTTTGACCGCAGACTCTCTGTTTTTAGTTTACATTCTGACTTCTTGATGATAATGACTATGCTCATAATTTTAAATTTGGTGTGAAAAATAAAACACTTCTTCACTGTCCATTTTTTTTTTTAATTTTCTTCTTTGCCCTCTTCTTCATTTTATCTTTGGCAACCAATTTAGGTGATGAGCTACCACCACCTAAAGGACTGGATGAATGATGTTTGGTAAAGTGTTTTTGTTGACGTTGAGGCCTGGCGATACTTTTGTTGCACATTTCCCTAATTCCCCTAAACACAGGTCACTTGTGTAAGAGAAATTGTGGGAAATTATTTTTATTTTGTCTTTATTAGAATCGACCTGTACTGTAGGCTGAATCAGGTTGGCCATGAGAAAATATTGAACATTTAGTCATAAATGTATAATTAAAAATAGGTTTGGCCTTAAGTGATAAATGTAGACAGAAATCACTGAACAAAAGCATTATCTCATTGCTTCTTTCTTGATAAAAAATATTCTGTATATTACATACTGGTAATGCCATTTGTACAGAATGTAAAGAAAGTTTGCCATTTGCCAGTTCAATTTTAATGAATTTTTTGTACAAGTTTGTAAAAAAGTAGCCATGTTGAATAACTCAGGACATAATATAATTGTGTGTATACAGTTTTTTAAATAAACAATCTAGATTTTAAATTAAAACATTTATCTATTACAAAACAATTTTTTACTGGAGTTTGGTAATTACTAACTTATATATCTAGACATAGACTTAACACTGAGACTAAATTTGACACAGAGCAAGAATTTTGTAGAGATATAAAATTTACCAATTTTAAAGAGTCTTGCAAGCTGTGTCAAAACATACCCCACAAGAGGAAATAAGTTGTAACCCTGTGGCACAAGTGGTACCCAAATTTGCCCCATTGGATGATGCTGTAGCCTCCCACTGCTGAGGGCCCGGAGAAAGCTGATTTTCCAAGCTCCCTAATGATGGTGGGATGTGAGCCCAAACTCTGACATCAATCATGGATATAGAACCAATCGTGAGCTCATGCAAGCGGAAGGAGCAGATAATGTCGTCCTCTGGGTGTTATGTGCGCTGTACGTGCGCAAGCAGTTCGAAAAGATACACATGATAGACTTTGGCCGTCCCTGATTGAGTAGTAGCCTTGATATATGAGACCCCTAGCGACGAATTGGTTGTGATTAAATTAGGGAGAAAATCTGGGAAAAGTCCCAAAAAATATATATCTACAAAAAAGTAATTTTAAGTTAGCAGCAGAAGGAGAGATCACACAGAGCACCAAGAGAAATGTTTTAGAAGGCTTCTGTGTGTACAAGACATTGAAAACACATCAGCATTTTTTGTTTACCCAATTGTCCCCATTAAATTAGTTAAAGTCTTAAAAGATGGAAAGGAAAAAAAAAGATTGTTAATTATTTATTTTGAAACCTTGAACACTGAATGGGATGAAAATGATCCCAAAGATAATAGGAGGGTAAATGCAGGATATATTTAAACAATCAATAAAATCTCTCTGTGCACAGCTATGTGGTGGCCCGATGGGTTAGTGGTTAGCACAGTCACCTTGCACCTCCGTGGTCCCGCCTCAAGGTCTGTGTGCATTTATTTTGCATGTTCTTGTAGAGATTGATGTGTTTCCTTTGAATACTCTTGTTTCCCCCTCCAGTCTGAAGACATGCAGATTTTGCTAATTGGCATTTCCAAATTGCCTGTAGTGTGAAAAATGTCAATGAATACAGTGGTCACTATTGGCCTCCATGACCCCTAGTTGGACTACAGAGGTTCCTATATGGAGAGGGAAGGCACAGCTACTGTATACAGAGTTGCATGTTGTGGTATAGTATTATGTTGCAGTATATAAATCTTATTATAACAAAAGCAGGTATCGGGGGTTATTGGTGTAAAAACCATAGACACAAGTCTACACACACACAGAAGAAATTGTCTTGAAGAGACACAAAAAGAGTCAAAAGAGATCTTTCCCCATGTTCTTGGCATACATTTTTGACCCTTACCATGAGAGATCAGAATGAAAGGGCAATTTGATCACTTCAGGAGAATAAAAGTTACATTAAAATAGATATAATTCAATTTTATTAAGGAACTAAACATTTAAATTACTGTAGGCATTTAGATCTAAAACTAAGATAAGACAAACCATATAATCTTATTAATGTTTTTGTACGATGAGTGTGCATAGTTTGATTTTGTAGTCCCTTGACACTGTAAATCCACAACTGAACACCGGCCTACCATTACCACAAAAACTTCAAGTCCTCCCAAAGACAACATAATTTCAGACTGTGTCTCCCTTATTTAGCTTAAAACACAATTATAACTATTTTTATACGAATGAAAAGAAATTTCAGTGTTCTGTTTTAGAGTTAGATATATTGTCTATGGTCAATAAAGGGAGCCTCCTGTTTGTGGATGTATAGGTTTTATAGTTGGTGAATGATATAGTACTAGAACTATGTACTAATTTTCTTTAACAAAAAAAAGTGGATGTATTAAGTTCTAATCACTTGTAAGTTTGAACAAAGAACATTGGTTTAAAATATACTAATATTTTTACCAATATACCAATATTATTTTTGTTCAATCCATTTACCAGGAAATGTCCATTACAAACTACAGTAGACAACCCTTTCCTGCTGATGCAAACAGAAGGTTAGAGAGGATCCATCTCCGCCCACTGTCTGTCACACGTCTGGTAACCCTGCCATCACTCCCTCCACCCCCCACCTACCCACAACACCCAGGTGCATCTCACAATCTGTGAATAAGATGTGAAAATGCTCTTCCAGAGACTGAAAATCAGGGAAGCACCTGGCCCAGATGGCCTCTCCTCCTCCTGTTAAAGCACAAGTTGACCACCTGGCTCTGACCTTCACACATATTTTCAATCCATCACTTCAGCTGTGTGAAGTCGCTTCTGTTTCAAACAATAAAGCATCATCTTGGTCCCAAAGAAACCCTCCATCACAGCTCTGAATGACTAGAGGACTATTGCTCTAACATCATGTCAAGGAGATGAAAACAACTCCACAGTGCCTTTTGACACAAGCAATAAAGATGTGTTATCGACATAATAACATTTCAATAACCAGCCGTAAGGAATTTAACATTTAATGTAAGACCGATGTACGGCGGTAACGCCGACTGAAACGGCGTTAGGCCAGTTGAGGAGTGACATAACGAATTTTGGGCATATTCCTCCCAGATTAAACAGTCCGCCCATTCGTGTTGTCGACTGCTACAGTATGCACGGAGGTACCTCCCGAGTTCCTGGACAGTCCGCTCTGCCTGCCCATTAGACTCGGGGTGATAGCTCGACGTTAGGCTAACAGTGGTCCCCAACTTCTGAAAGAAAGCTTTCCAGACTCTAGCGATAAATTGAGGACCACGATCTGAAACAATGTCCTCTGGGATGCCATAGCAACGAAACACGGTCTCAAATAGGCTTTCTGCCACCTGGACGGCTGATGGGAGAGAGCTAAACGGAATGAAACGACAGCCCTTTGAGAAGCGATCTACCACTACCAGGATTGTCGTGTACCCTTTTGACACCGGCAGATCCATTACAAAGTCCACAGCGATGTGTGACCACGGTCTGTTCGGTGTTGGCAGGGGCATTAGTTTACCAACTGGTAGGCAACGCGGACATTTAGTCGTCGCGCAGACAGCACAAGATAAAACAACTCTTCGCACGGTTTTGCGCATATTAGGCCACCAGAACTTGGGTTATAGTACGTGAATCATGCGTGGTACGCCTGGGTGTCCCGACGCTACACTAGAATGTGCTTCTATAACCACTTGTTCCCGTAGTGCCTCCGGAACGTAGGTGCGACACGGAGGGCAGTTGCTCAGCACGGGGTGGGACCATGCAAAATGAGCTATTTCCGAGTCAATGTCCCACACGATCGGAGCCACTACCAGGGATGAGGGTAGGATGGGTTCGGGAGTTAAGGTTAGCTCTGGTGCCGGAAAGCAGCGTGACAGAGAGTCAGCTTTCTTATTCTTAGAGCTGGGTCGGTAAGTGATAGTGAACTGGAACCATGTGAAGAACAGCGCCCAGCGGGCTTGACAAGGGTTTAATCTTTTTGCTTGTTGGATGTATTCCAAATTACGATGATCTGTTAACACCGTAAATGGATGTTTAGCCCCCTCCAACCAATGCCTCCACTCCTCTAACGCCGCTTTTACTGCTAGCAGTTTGCGATTACCGATATCATAATTGCGTTCGGCAGGTGTCAGTTTACGAGAAAAGAAAGCGCAGGGGTACAGTTTTTCTGGGTGGCCTTGGCGTTGTGACAGCACGGCCCCTAAGCCCACCTCTGACGCATCGACCTCCACTATGAAGGGCTTCTCTGGGTCGGGTATCTTTAGAATAGGCGCAGTGGTAAAAGCATTTTTGAGACGACGAAAGGCCGCGCGCGCTTCCGGTGAAAACGCACGCAGGAGTTTTAACAAGTTAGTGAGTGGTGCTGCCACTGTGCTGAAGCACCGGATAAACCGCCGATAAAAATTGGCAAACCCAAGAAAACTTTGTAGCGCCTTCACTGACTTGGGTTCCGGCCATTGTTGCACCGCCGCAACCTTGGTCGTCTCCATCTCGACCCCCCGTGGCCCTATGCGATAGCCGAGCAATGCAATCTCCTTCTGGTGGAACTCACATTTCTCCGCCTTCGCATAGAGCCCGAGTTCGCGCAGACGACGAAGGACGGCAGACACATGAAAGACGTGCTCTGAATATGACCGTGAGTACACTAGAATATCATCTATATATTAGTATACTATAACATACCGGTTCAACATATCCCGAAACACGTCATTCATGAACCCCTGAAACACCGCAGGTGCGTTTACCAGTCCATAAGCCATTACATTGTACTCGTAATGACCAGATGTCGTGCTAAATGCAGTCTTCCACTCATCGCCCTTACGCACACGAACGAGGTTATAGGCGCTGCGGAGGTCGAGTTTAGTAAAAATGGAGGCGCCTCGGAGTTGTTCAATAGCGGCCGGCACGAGCGGCAGTGGGTGCTTATATTTTATTGTTACCGTGTTTAGACCACGGTAATCTATACAAGGACGTAAACCCCCAGTTTTTTTACCCGATAAAAAAGAAACCTGCCGACGCGAGTGACGTGGACCTGCTGATGAGTCCCTGTCGGAGAGCCTCACTCACGTATTCCTTCATGGCCCGGGTTTCCACCACGGACAAGGGATAAACACGTGAGCAGGGCGGTGTTTTCCCCGGCTGAAGCTCAATCGCGCAGTCCCACGGCCGATGAGGGAGAAGTCGTGCAGCTGCCCTAATACTAAACACGTCCTTAAATCTCTCGTACTCAGATGGCACTTCGACCAAAACCAGGGCGTGCGGACTTTCTATAGAAGTAGTTTGGACCGTCAATGTTAACGGTGTACACAATTTGGTGCATCGCAGTGCCCATGATGTGATACGACGTTGTTCCCAATTAAAATTAGGGTTATGGGAACTGAGCCAGGGTAGGCCCAGCACGACGGATTGGTCCATCCGGGGAAGCACAAAAAATTTTAACTCCTCGGTATTGCCGGGAAAAGTTAACTGTAGGGGCGTGGAAACAAATTCAAGAGGCGATTGTTCTAAATTTTTGCCATCTAGAGCTTTCACTGCAATCGGGTGCGGAAGCTTCGACATGGGAACTCGCAGTGAGGAAAGGACAGAAGTTGAGATGAAGTTTCCGGCCGACCCCGAATCTATGAGGGGAAAAAAAGACATAGAACAATTATTATAAGACACACAAGCAGGTACACAGAAAGGGTATCAAAAAGTGAAAAGAGAAAACAGAAAAGTAAAAAAAAGAAAAAGAGAAAAGTAAAAAGAGAAAACTGAAGAGAAAGAGAAAAGTGAAACGAGAAAAGGAAAAGAGAAAACTGAAAAGAGAAAAGATCAAATTAAAAGGTTAATAAAGGAGGATTAACAATAAAAATAAATAAATAAATTTAAGGCTGTAGGCAGCAGTTGCCATCCTCTACTGAACTCTCCAGAGGTTGTAATGAATTTGCATCTGTGTAGATTCGGGAGCAAATGAAAGTGGAGCTCGCATAGGCAGTGATGTCATTGTAGTAGTTCATGTTTGAAAATCTGAAACAGTAGTAATTCCTATGTTTTATTTTTTCCTATGTAAATTTCTAAATATCTAAATATTTCTAAGTAACAATATCTAAAAGTCTTAATCATTTTGCTATATGCTGATTTTTATTTTCATACAGTAAACCCGTTAATTTAAAAAAGTTCTATCTTAAAAGTCACTTTAATGGGTTCTACCCTTTTTGCACGGCGGCACCATACTGTAAAGCACGGACATAAGGTGAGGTCTCACAGGGAAAAGGGTAATTTAATAATAAATTTAAAAATAAATAGGCTAGGGAAAAGGGTTAAAGGAGGGGAAAAAGGGTAACAGGGAAGGAAAGATGTGCATGTGCAGGTCTGGTGGGCAGTGCCCTGCTGGCATGCGGGCACATGCTGGCGGGCAGAGTTGCAGCATGGGCCCACGTGGGCAGCGGCTCCTGTGCGGTTTACTCGCGCTAACTCATCTCTCCGGAGATTCTTTCCATAACACTCTCCTCTTTGAACTCCCTGGGGCTCGTTACATTGTCCTACTTTCATGCCGCTCTTCCACGTTTTAGCACACTTCCGGCACACTCTCCACTTTGTAAACATCAGCACCGCAACAGACCCCGAGCTACACCCCCCAATGTGTTTTATAGCTCAGGGAGAAGCCTGGGATCCATTACCGGAGATTGCCCACCAGCCGTGCCTATTTCCACAGCCCCGCTCCTTCCACAGGGGGAGGCCACCTACCTACTGAGCAAGGAGTGAGTGAGGAGCGATATTAGATTTGGGCACACGCCCATCACAGGCACATGCAGTGACAGTTACTCTCTGATTTGGCTCATCTAGTTCCTCTTAGATTGACTATTAAATGAGCTAAAAAGAGCATAAGTTTTTTTTTTAATTTGACACATGTAAAACGTAAATAACAATTAAAAATGTTATTAGAATTGCAATGATCATTGCTCTACTGATCTACTGCTCCTAGCTACATGAAGATTTTTTTGAATATATTGTTTCAATTTAATGAAGGGTCAATTCCTAAGTTTATCTACTATGTTTGTTAGAATACAAGTTGGTCATTCCTTAATGCTTAAAGAAAGAATTACATCAGTTAAGTTAATATACAGTATTTAATTAATATATTTACTATATTAATTGAAAAACTAAATACCCATTAACTGTCAGTAAGTCTAGACACTCACTATTTATCCCAAAATAAGAAACAATGTAAATGGAATGTTTGTCATTTTATTTGGAATAATAATTTTCATTGTTGATAGATGGTAAATTAAGCAGAAAAATCATAAAATCATATATACAGTCCTTGTCTTTTTTTCTAACAACTAAATCAATTGGTATTCAAATTAAAATAAGTCGATTGGTTACAAAAGTAGAATGTGCTTATTTATATCATACTTTATTCTTCTCAACCTTATTAATTTTGATATAATTACAATAATTTATTTAAATTAATTCATGAATTAATTTCATCTCACAATTCAGCTAATGTTGAGAGTTTTCGCAGAAGATGACTTCTGCAAATCACATCTGGTTTACAATCTGACAGCACAATATATAATCATGAGAGGTGAGGGGTAGCATCTAGGAATAGATTATTAATACTTATAATATTATAAGTATTAGTACTTCATGTGAAAAAAAAAAGATTATCTAATCTCTCTCTCTCAAATAATAAAATGTTAGGCCTAAAAGATGTACATCCAACTGGCAACAACATTCATGTTATTGTTCATGTTGATGGTAAACTAATCATATTTGACCTGGTAATGATCAACAGAATGGTTCATTTACTTATTTCATCTCTTATTATAATAATTGTTTTAATTGAAATAAGCTTACAGTAAGGGTATTAACAAAATGTTCCACCTGTGTCTTCAGAGAATATATATTCAGCCAAGTCAGAGCACATGTCTATTTTAGAAGGTAGATTGCAGTTTCCAAAGTGTATTTGCAAAGTAAGATTATTTTACTGAGGAGAGAGGATTTGTTGTAATACCTGTGCTACAATTTAACCACCATCTGTCTATTGTTGTTTCTACTGGAAAACAGCCAGATTCAATATTGGATCTATGTCTTATTTTAAAAGTCTGGAAATGTAAACATTCAAAGGTAAACAGGTAATTTCTACATTAGAAATCTTCTAAAGTTAACTTTTTGTTAACTGACTGAGGAGGAGCCTCAGGGAGCCAATAGTTGTTGTTTTTTTGGCAACAGTGACAACAGCATATAAACAGTTCTATGCAGCATAGGTGTGTCTTCAATTTACACAGAACTCATTTACAATTGTGTAGACTGTGTTTATCTAATAACCTAACTATTTTGAATCTAGGTTCATCAAAAGCATGGATTTTGTGTTCAGAATCATTTTCTTATTGTTTTTTTTGCAGTTCGTAAGTGTTAGTAATGGCGAGGTTGAGAGATCATATAGGAGCAAGATTGAAGTTAGTAATGGGGGGACACTGGGCTCATGGGGACCTCGAGAGATGTGTCCCAGAGGAACCTATGCTACAGGCTTTAGTCTTAAAGTAAGTACATTTTGTTCAATTAATGACAAATACTTTTTACATGTAGACAGAAATGGAGGCATTCTCCCTGCAGTTATCACAAATGCCACTTCTGCACTTATGTCAGCTAGAGTAAAGAAGGTCTATTGAGGCATCATCGACTACGGCACGGAAGAGGAACTCACTGGTCCTGTGTCTACAGTGACTGTATTTGTACCTTCAAAACACCAGGAGTCTCATCTCACCATATCACACTGCAGGACTGCAAAATGCAGGAGACATATATTTTTTTTTAGTTGCATATCTAAATATCTAAATACCATATACATATATTCAGCACCAGTTCATTTCAAAATATTATTATGGCTGGTGACTTTTATAACTATTTATTTCATAGTACTGCAACAATACTGTCTGTTCTTTTCATTAACTACAAATCCTTCTACTCCCAAAGTCCTTCATACTGGTTGATGTTCACAATCCACCACACACATGAAAGATATATATATATATATATATATATATATACACACAGTTGTGTTCAAAATAATAGCAGTGTGTTGAAAAAAGTGAGTAAAGCTACATATCCATATAATAACTTTTAATTTAAATCACACAAATGCATTGGACACCCTGCTTATTCTTTTCTGAATGAACATGAAGGAAAATGTGTTAAATGTATTATTAGTTTACAGAAAGTTAAGAAAAACACATATTAGTCTGTTAAAAAAAAAGCAGTGTCATCATTCATCTTTACAGAGTGATGAATTTACCATTTAAACAAAAAATGATTAAAGTTTAATCTTTCTTGTGCATCCGTGAACTAATATTTAGTTGTATAACCATTTCTGAGAACTGCTTCACATCTGTGACAATTGTGCTACACGCCGCAATTCCTCTGCATTTCTTGGTTTTGCCTCAGAAACAGCATTTTTAATGTCAGCCCACAAGTTTTCTATTGGATTAAGGGGGGATTGGGCTGGCCACTCGTTAATCTGGTAAAGTTAATCTTGTTGGTCTGGAACCAAGATGCTGCTCGCTTACTGGTGTGTTTGGGGTTGTTGCCTTGTTGAAACACCCATTTCAAGGGCATAAGGCAACATGACCTCTTTAAGTCTTCTGATGTACTCAAATTGATCCATGATCCCTGAAATGTGATTAATAGGCCCAACACCATAGTACGAGAAGCATCCCCATATCATGATGCTTGTGCCTCCCTGCTTCACTGTCTTCACAGTGTACTGTTGCTTGAATTCAGTGTTTGGGGGTCGTCTGAAAAACTGTCTGAGGCCTCTAGACTCAAAAAGAACAATCTAGCTTCCATCAGTCCACAAAATATTGCGCCATTTCTCTTTAGGCCAATCAATGTGTTCTTTGGCGAACTGTGACCTCTTCAGCACATGTCTTTTCTTCAACAATGGGACTTTGCGGGGGCTTCTTGCTGATTGCTTGGCTTCACATAGCCTTCTTCTAATAGTAACAGTACTCACAGGTAACTTTAGATGTTCTTTGATCATGCTGGAGCTGATCATTTTGTCATTCTTCCATCCATTTGCATGGTAGTTTTCTATTTTCTTCCACATCTTTCTGGTTTTGGTCTCCATTTTAAAGCATTTGATATCATTTTAGCAGAGCATCATTTTCTGCACTTCTTTGTATGTTTTCCCATCTCTAATCAACTTTTGAATCAAAGAACACAGTTCTTTTGAATGATCCATTTTACTCTAATTTTCAGAGAGAATTGCACAGAACAACCTTTTCTGCTTCTTACAAATTATGTCTCTGGAAATGAGTACATCCACACAGTAAAAACGATAACTTAGAATTGATGACCTAAATGTGATTTTTAATTCCCATAAACAAAAAATATTTAATTGCACTATAAACTATACCACAATAACTGATTCAATTACAGAAACTATATTAAGTTTCATTCAAAAGTTGGCTTCACTTCATATCTTACATTGTCTAAATTCACAAACTGAAATTACACCTCAGTTAGGGATAGGTCAACTGTCAGGGATAACCCCTAGAGGGCGCCAAAGCGCCCTAAGACTTTTTGTTGTGTAGTTCTTTTTTAGTTTCAGTTTTATACTTCATTTCCCGGTTTGCAACTCGGTCAGGTCACGTGGGCGCGCACCTGATCCAAGTTGATAATTAGTTTTCATTATAAAAGGTGTGTTTGAGTTCTCGTTTTTTGTCTTGCATTTGTTACATTAAGTTGAAGAGTATGTCTTGCCTGTTCTATACGTGTTTTAGTTTCGTTTTTCACATCAAGTGTTTTGTTTTATTTAATTTCCCTGTTTTGTGTTTATGTTTAATAAAATAAATCGTTTTCCTGAAACACCTGGATCCTTTGCGTTTATGCCTCGCACAACCCAAGAACCGTGACATCAACTACATTATGCATGCACATTTCGGCCCGTAGGTTGAACGGGGTCTACCAAATGATTCTATAGAGAGTTTTCACAGCCATTTTATATTTCCCTTAAATAGAATGTGATTTCTAAAAGGTGAGGAACAGTTATTTTCTTTAAATTTTATCTAGAAATTCTGACTTTGCAGTAATTATATGATTATTAATTTTACCATGCCAGTTGTTCTTTAAAAACATTTGGTGCTTTTGAAATAAATGTCTGTAGCATTTACTAACATCATACAGTTAAACCTTGGATTGCGATCTTGTAATCCAAAGCACTCATATATCAAATTGAATGATTAAAATACTTGCAAAAAATCAATACAAAATATGAATTAAAAATAAAACAAATGAATCTGCATTTTATTTTTGAAAAGAAATGTGACTGGAGTAAGTTGACGAGAAAGTAGGAGGACAACTTCAACACACACACTAATGGAAACATTGCACTCTGTTGGCTTACTGAAATCTTTTTATTTTTGTGTGATTTTAACAAGGAACCTATCCAATAACACTGGCTTTTGCCTTATTTTGCGGATTTTGCTGAAATGTGGCATTGCATTGTCATTGAACAGTTTTATCTCCCACACTTCTACAGTCTGTTTAACTTTTTTTTCTCCCTGGAGGCCATTGTTGCAGTACATTTACTAAAGAACAGTCCAAAAATAAAGTGCTTTGCTGAGCAGGAAAGAGAACGCCTCTCCCGGCGTTGAGTCTCAATCCTAAAGAATCAAGATAAGCTAGGACACCATCTCAATGTCGAAGCGCTAGCTACTGAGACTGAGTCAGAATCAGCCAATCGTCTATGTAATTCAGGATACGGAAGCCCTGGAGTCATAGAGCCAGGGATGCATCCATGCATTTTGTATATGTGTGGGATGACAGGGCTAGGCCAAATGGACGTCCGTCTAATCGTGAGTACTCACTTTCTTGGGTTTCGCTTTTGATTGAGTGTGTGTTATTAGAACGCGAGTTTATTTGTGTAGACTCTTGCTCTCGCTCTGAGAAAGTTCTTAAAATAACAGCGTGGTTACCCTGCTTGCGCTACTTCCGCGTTTGGGTTTACCATCCACTCTACAGGGCTAACTGCTAGTCTTCTGGTCCGTCTCCGTTTGTTTATGAAAAGACCACGCCATTGAAACGCGGAGGACGATGTGCAAAATGGCAGAAGTGAACCGAACACCTAACATTTTGCTGGAGACCGTTGCTCCCCGAAACACCAGTGGTGGCGGAGATTGGACAACAGCCTCCTCAGGGTGCTTTATTCCTTATTGGAATTTTAACCTGTAAGCCTCAGGACTTCTTTTTAGAGGAGATGATGCTTCTCAGGTCCGGCCTCTTTGCGGCCTCTGGGTGGCCGACGGTCCCGACTCCTAAGCATTGCGGGGGAGAAACTTCACAAAGGTCTGCTTGTAGAGCTTCGCCTCCCGAACCCTAATGGTGACTGTGTTAACGGCCTCGATAAAGAGGCAGGAAGGTGAGAAGGGGGCATCAAGGAGGAAAGCGTGATCCTTGTCCGTGATGCCTGTGAAGTTAATATACAAATGTCTCTCCGTGGCAACCATGGCAGCCATAAGAGATCAATCTGTGGTTCGGCGTAGCTCCGCAAACGCTGCGTGAACCACCGGTGCTCAGGTCTCTCAGCAAGTCAGTCTGGTATGCCTACAAAATGCCATGGTGTGCAGAGCAGCACCAGCCTGACCCGCTGCCTGAAAAGCTTTTCCCTCCAGCGAAGTTGTTTACTCTACGCGGCTTGGTGGGGAGTGTGGGCTTCTTCAATCTGGGGCATCATCGTATAACTTTGCATAAATAAATCGATGTCGATGGCACAAAGACACTGGAAAAGTAAGGCATTCTCCAAGAACGAGTTAACTTGTCATGGAGGTCGCCAAAGAAGGGGAGAGCGCGCCATTGAGGCTCCTTCCCCCGGCCACCCGACAGTTTTTTTTTTTTTTTAACCTGTCATCTAAACTTTGAGCGCTTGGGGGTGCTCTGAGTTAAATGTCCATTTGAGAGAGAAGAAAAAATCCATTTCACACGCTTCTGCCAGATCGGCACGTCATCCCCAGGAGTGAGCCGCGTCTCGCGTTCTTTAAAGAGAAACGAGCTGAGGCTCGTGAGCGCAAAGCACTTTGATAGAAAGGAGATCGCAATGCTTGCATTCTCCCTCGAGTCTGAGGATAGGGTGCTCCTCCCCGAAAAACCCGCAAAGCAGAATGTGTGGAGATCGCCGTCCGAGAGAAATTTCTCACATGGAGGCACAGATCTCCTCTCAAACTCCACCATGAGCCAGTGAGTAATATAAACACTTTCTGCTGCTTAAGTAAATTCCCGGTTACTTTAATGGAGATGTTGGACTCCATTGGACGTTGGACAGACAATGGCTAATGCTATTGAAGTTTAATGATTAACATTAGCACAGGCATTCCAAAAAAATTATTATTATTATCTTTTAATTATATTTTAATATAAAATATTATTATATTTTATATATTACCTAGTCTCACTTACTGAGAAATCTTGACCTAGATACAACGTTTGTTTATCTTTGTTTTTACTAAATACTCTTGTTCTCTTTAACCAGAGCTCTGCTGTGGAGGATTGGATCAGATGGGTGATAGTTGACCTTTTGGAACTACCAGAGGAGCATGAACATGCTGTTGAGGGTGCTGTTGTCCTTGAGGGCCTGACATAGTGGAAAAAAGAACTGTTTCATCTTTGATAGTTTTTGAAAATGGATACTTTATTATAAAAGAACCAAATAGAGACTGATAAGCAGCTGATGTTATCCAGGTGTTTTTAACAAAACCTTTAACAAAATACAATATTTATTCACCTGTTTTATACAAATTTCTATCTTAACTATGACTAGTTTTGAAAGAATAAAGTTTTTAAGTAATGTCTGTGTTTTAATTGTTTGAGGTATTTATTTAAAAAAAGAA